>JANZLC010000008.1:10475605-10493465 GCA_026413385.1 Erythroxylum gracilipes | reverse complement strand
GCACCTTATTATACACTTACTCTTAATTTTAATTTCTCCAATTAATAATAATCTCCTACTAACCATAATTCAATCTATACCCCAAAAATAATTTTTAAAACTCATACTTATTCCATAAAAGAATTCAGCGGCGAACATTTTCAGAAATGGTTTTCGAAATATCCTATGCTCATGAAAAATAATTTTTCATAAATGTGCTACTTTGGGATGGTATGAAAATGAAAATGAACTGATGATGGCTAATGAGGGTTCATTAATATAATTCTGTAAGGTAATATGCTCTGCCTACGTTTTATGACTTAAGAGGTTGGGCTCTAAAAACGGGGTCCATCGGTTATGGTATCAGAGTGACTCAAGTTTAGTATCTTACATAGGATTTTAACGAAATAGGGATCAAGTAACAGGCATTTTTTACATGTCTTAGCATGAAGCAGTAATTGATCCTTAGTCTAAGTTGCATGTTTATGAGTCACACACATGCAAAATTGTTAAGAGTTTGAGCTAATAGAATTAGTAGAAAAAATGATACTCTTTCATGATACGAGAACATGAAAGTTTATGGATATTTAGAAATAAGAAATATTACGTAGTCCAAAATGTTAAACATAGATTCAGTATTTGTGGTTATGTCAGTGAATATGGTGACGAAATTTTGTTGTGGATATGTACTTTAATTGATACGGATGTGAAAATATTTTCACGAATTGACTGAGAAGAAACAGAGACATAGGTGGAAATGACAAGACTTAAGGTGTACAAGCAAAGTGAAATTGAAAGGTTGAACTTGGAGTTTACAATGATTATTTAATTACTATGATAAGAGTTATGATCTGGTATAAGATTGTGTTAATGAAATTGAGATCAGAATTTCAAGATGGCTATGCGTTTATAATTCTAAATTGATTAAAAAAGTACATATGGAAAATGAAACAAATGATAGTAATATATGTAGAAGTTCTCAAGGTTATGTTGACCAGTTATTATGAGTACATATCTGATAATGTGGTTACATTGGTGAATAATGTGATTGGATACATATGAGATCTATATTTGGATATGGTATAGGATGGTAATCTATGATCCCTATAGTTAAAATCATGAGATGAATTAGAGTAACGCGATGGAAGTATGATATAGGTGATTATGTTGAAAAGGTAACTAGTCGTAGAATATTAAGAGGTTGTTCAAAATCAATTGCGATTAACGTATCATTAGTATGAGATATAAATTGGTGACCTGCTGGAATTACTTTTGTATATGAGATGTAATGATCTTGATGGTACATACCAAAATATTAGAGTAAACGAATATGCCTCTTATTTCATTGAGTTTTATAATAAAGTATATTTTGATCATGTAAAGTGTGACAGAGATTGAAATTATTAAAATATTATGAATAGTTGAAATTGATCGTATTGAGGTGTTAAGAATGGCTGAAACAACATTGATGATGATAACAGTTGATTGATAAAGATTGCATGAACAGTAGAGATGATAGTAGCAAGAAATCTTCATTCGAAGAAAAACTTCACTGAATTAGGTTAAGCATATCAGATAGTTTATATTAAGAATGATTAATGAAAGAACAAGTCAGAAATGAATATGTAATGATTCAAAAGTAAATATTGGAGTCATATTCATAGCGGAGACTCAAGCATAAGAGGTAGACGACGCTACTGAGAATGTATGTATTTTGTTTGATGTAAAGTATCCAATTATGTGAGTGGATTCCTGAATTTGAGGAGACATTAATTGCTAATATGAAGAGTATGTAGGTCCACGTTATATTCTATGTAAATATGTTCCAGAGGTACAAATTTGACCTGATGAATATGTTACAAACACAAGAAGTTAAGATTGAAAATAAGTTGAAATGTATGGAGAAATTAGTATGAATGAGCAGACAGTAGAATAAGTCAATGTGAAATAAGAGGAAATTGAATGAATTGAGAAAATCATTCGAGAAAGGAAGTCAATTGGGAAATTGAAAATAATGTGAGACAGTGTTGCCTCATTGAGGAATTAGTTATTTAAGGAATTACGAGAACTAATAATGGGCATTTGGAGCTTTGGAATTTGTTCGAGTTAACAAATACCCCGATAGTACTATTGTTAGACCCCGAACCTTTCTGGACAGTTAGAACTGTTAAATGAGAAATTATTGGCAATTATTCATATGTAAAGAAAAGGAACAATTATGAAATTAAAAAGAAAAAGAAAAGATGGTTTAGATACAAGATGGATTATATTTGAAATATTGGAAGTTAAAAGCTGAAAAATGCAGTTGAACATGCGCATTGAGCATGCTCTGGTGTTTTAGCCATAACTTGATCTCTAGTTATCCAAATGAGATGATTTTTTATTTGGATTAAACTAGAGAGATAAGATTACAAATTTTCTGGTGAAATTAAGTTTTGATTCAGTCTATAAGAAAGTCAACTTCGGATGGAAGTTGAGCATAGAGTATTGTTTCAGTGTAAGAACAGTCCGAAATGTTTGGTGTATAATTTTTAGACTATGGAACCAAATTGAATGATTTTGATGTCATTAGAAAATTAAGAAATGAGGAACATTTTCCTAGAAGGAAGTGCAAGCAAATTCCTTCAATTGCATAATTAGAAAAGGTCTTGATTTTGGGAAAAGTTAGGCAATGATTGAAATGAATTTTGAGGTCTTAATAGAGTATTTTTGTGGAATTAATGAGCATGTTAATGGGAGTTAATTAGCATGTAAAATTGAGTAAGATCATATGGCATAATTTGATTGAATTATGGTATTAAGGTGGTAAGTTTGCATGAGGGGCAAAGTTGGAAGAGTACTTAAGCATGTAAGTTGCAAGGCTATTATGTAAGGGTATAAGGGTCATTGCTGATTCATTAATGGCATTATGGTAAATAAGACATATGGGTTTGCTTATAAGGAAGAGTGGTGCACGAAATTGAGAGGAAAATACAAGAAAAGAGAGAAATGAGAGAGAGGGTCGGTGGAGAAGAAGAGAAAGCAAGAAGAAAGGCTAGGGTTTCTCAATTTCATGGATTTCAAGAGGGATTTTGATGGTTATTCATGAAGGAAAAAGATGGAAGAAGATGAGAGCTTCCATTAGAGCCAAGCAACTCCTCATTTGGTGAAGGATCAAGGTAA
Source organism: Erythroxylum gracilipes (assembly GCA_026413385.1). NCBI lineage: Eukaryota > Viridiplantae > Streptophyta > Magnoliopsida > Malpighiales > Erythroxylaceae > Erythroxylum > Erythroxylum gracilipes. The sequence goes on along the minus strand of JANZLC010000008.1, from coordinate 10,490,324 downwards.
GGGCATTTTGATTTGTTGAGTTTTGAATGGGGTTTTGGTTTAGATAGCTTAAGAAATGTATCGGTTCAAGTTTTCTAAGGTCAATTTTGGTGATTATGTTCTTAGGGTTTTTCCAATTGAAATCACTATTTGATTTGGAGATTTTGCCATTGATGAAGGGGATTAAGGCAAGAGGAATCAAGAAAAGACAAGGGGAGGCAATTTGAGTCAAGTATAAGCAAGGAACTAAAAGGTGGGTTTTCATGTTTATAATTTAAGTAATGAGCCATAAATGTTTTCTTTTAAATCAAGAAAATAAAATGATTTCAATGGTTTTTTAAATGTTGCTTTTATTGGTTGTGATTGATGTGAGAAATTGCTTTAATTGTTGCATTAATTGCTTTTGAATGATTTGAGAAATTACTATGTGAATTTGGTTGATGAATTATGAGTTGCTACATGAAACGATTTTCGAAAAATTGCATGTTCATGAAAAACAAGATTCTAAAATTTTTGCCATTTGGGCAATCATTTTGCAAGTCATGATTACATGTCATGTGGGTTTTGGTAGTCCATCCGAGAACCATCACGTGCACGTTGACCCAAGAATAGGCTTATCCTGCCTGCACGCTAATGGCACGAAGCTCCTTCAAGGACTCCCTCAAGTTTACGACTACACAAGGCCATTATATGGAATTGTGTAGTTCGTCATGTTTATTGATCTACCCAAACCATTATGATGTGCTTATGTGTTTATGATTTGTGACAAGTTTTGATGCATTCATGATTTATGAACAAGTTGAAAAAAAATGCATGAGTTGTGTTGTTGTGATTTTGATTGCATTACAAGAATTTTGAAAAAAAAACTTGTGTTTTATAGATTTCAATAAGAATTTACCATGATAAGGAACTTTTTGAAAGGTTTTGCTTATTATTTGTTATAAGCATGTTACCCACGGGCTTTTAAAGCTCACCCCCACTCTCTTTCCCCAATTCAGGTGATGAGCAAGAAACAGAGCGAAAGAGGCATAAATCCGAATTGGCATGTTTTGTTGTGTATTTGAAGTTAGATTATGTAAATACAAAGTTGTAATTGCATTTTGAGCAATTGAATGATGTAATTTGTGATTGTGTGAAATATTGTAATATGGCTTGGAAATGCCATTGGAGCTTGTAAAACTCTTATTTATGATGTAAATGAAAAATGGACTTGTATATGGACATGAAATGTAAATTTGTATATGGATGAATATGATGAATGTTGAGCATGAATGGTTGGTATATATGTAGATATATATATATATACAAATCAGTGAGATTTTATGGAAAAGAGACATGGGAATTTTGGATGATGAAATGTAGCTTAATGCGACAAGTCAAATGAGCTGAGATTTAAGAATGGATTATATGTGATGTTAATGAAATATGGAATTGTGTATGATGATTATGGAATGTGAATTGGTATATGGATGATTGTGAAATTGGAATGTGAATTATGTATGGATGATGAGTTGAGAAATCTTGAGTATGAACCATTATTATATATGTAAGATATTATGGAAAAGCAAGAGAGGAACTTGGTTAATGATAATATGCTATTGAATGTAAGAAATCAAATGGATTGAGGTTGAGGGTTGAAGAATTCCAATTGGTAGTAGAATGGTCATGTTCATGATAATCCAAATTTGTATAGTGCAAAATTCCAAAGTTTTTCATAAGGGAAAATATATATGCTGATTTTCAATGAAAAACTGTATCAATCTAAGTAGAATTAGCTAAAGTTTCCTTCATGAAAGTTGTAGTTCGTCTTTATAGCTTTCCAACGCTATATAGTATGCAATTTTTCGATATTGGAGTTGAGAGTTATGATCATTGCAAGTTAGGATGTCGTAGTGGACGTATTTCCCGAACCATTAGCATATATGAAGTGATACCGGACTAGAAAAAGTTGGATTTTGGCAAGATATGAGCTTAGGGGAAGTTAGGATGAGTTTAGGAACCTTTTAAGGAGACTTGGAGAGTGAAAAATTGGTGATTTCCGTAAGTCACACGGCCCGCCCGTGTGAATTCACACAAGCCGTGTGTTTTCAGTCCAGGAACACCATTTTCACCTGTAGGTCACACGGGCAGACCGTGTGATTTCACACGGTCCGTGTGTTTTGACCCAGAAACCGACAAACTTTCAATTTTTTGTCTTCATAAAAGTTGTAGCCCGAGATATCTACTTTCTAATGGTCCAAAAAAAAATCAATCCGACATTTTTGGTGAAAGTTATGGCAATCGCGCCAAGATAGGTTCAAATCGATTTAGGATGTAAATATGTTCTATTTGTTTTGGCATAACTCTCTCATCCGACCTCCGAATAAAGTGATTCTTGAAGCAATAGATTTTTAAGACATGTATCTATCTCTACATGAAAAATGATATCATTTGGAGTTTATACGATAAAGTTGGCATTAGAACAAGTGAGGGGTCAGTTTGGAGAGCAAGTTTGGGGTATGAGCACACTTAGGCTTTTTAAGCATATCTTGAGTTATAGAGCTCCAATTGAGGTGATTCTTGCTTCAAAATAAACAAGAGACATAGAAATATGATTTATATTTAGAAGAAAAATTGAGATTCTGATTTGAAGATTTCCAAATTCTATTCGCAATCAGGAGAAATGAGTTCAAGCATGATGACTGTTTTGTGTGGGCACACCATTGAGCTCTTTGTGAGTGACTTTTTGAGATGTTATGAAAGAAAAGAAAAAAAATAATGATGGCTAATGAGAGATTATTTGAAATAACCCTATAGGGTGATATGTTCACGTCTTATGTTATGATATTCGGAGTGATCGTTGGGCTTCGAAAATGGGGCCCAACACGGTCTGTTTTGATAGTTGTGGTTTGCGACAACCCGACGAATAGAAGATCAAAGAACGAAGAAGACTACACACACGGTACATAGTTATTATATGAATGATTGATCTATGTAAATGCCATGAATTCCTATATATATATATATATTATGAACATATAAGTGAATTGGAAATTTTCAACTAGGTTTAATGGTATTTCCTTATATAGGCACATAGAACCTGGACTTCAGGAAAGTCCCGAAATAATTTTTTTTGTTTTCTGCACCATGTATATATGATGCATGCACCGGGATTTTCCTACACATAGTGCTTTATTGGCCAGAGGTCATGGATTCAAGAAGAAAGGTGGGAAGAAATATAACAAAGAAAGCAATTAATGGAGTGACAAGAAAAGAGAAACAAAGAAAGACAAATTTTGTGATTACTGTAACACAGAGGGACTTGTGAGAGAAACTTGCTTCAAACTACATAGATACTCAAAATAGGATAAGGGAAACAAAGAACAAAAAGGAAAGAAACAACTCAGAATGATTGCTAACCTTGGATGGAATTCAGAACTTACTGATTTTATCCAACAAGAGGTTATGATAAAGGGAATGAATATTGGTGAGGATAGCCACCACATCAATTTTGTCCATCGAGCAGACTTTGCAAGTTTTATACTTAATTTTGCTTTCTCACTTGAATTTATGGAACCTGGTTCATGGATAATTGAAACAAGAGCCTCAAACCATATGACATCAGACCTTAGCCTCTTTGATTAGCCCAAAATCCCAAAAGACTATACACCAGTGTTCTTACTCGATGGATTAGTTAAACTAGTTCATCATATAGGTGATATAACTATAAATTGCTCCCTTACAATTACCATTGCTCTTTATATTCCTAGGTTTAAATTTAACTTGCTTTTAGTTCATAAACTTATTAACTCGGCTGCTATTAAGATCACATTTTACCCATCCTTTTTCATTTTTCAGAATCTACTAACTGAGAAGATTTTGGTAGTAGGAAGAGTTGCAAGATGTCTTTACATTATGGATAAGTCAAGCTTTCTAAAAGATACAATTGATTCTTTAACCCAAAGAGTAAACTTTATAAAAGCTAAGGTAGTAGTTTCTCATAACCTATGTACCTTTACAGAACATATAAATAAAGTGTCTAGAACATATTTATAGCTTTGGCATATCAGACTAAGTTATACACCTCATGTTGTCATAAAGTATATTACTAATATATCTTCTCTCGACTCAATGCATTTGCCCCATGTGATGTTTGTCCTCTATCCAAACATCAAAGATTATCACTTCCCAAGAGTTAAACCACCTCCTACCACATCTTTGACCTCATCCACAAATATATATAGGGACCATACAAAACCTCATCCATCTCTGGAGCATAAAATGTATTAACTATTGTTTATGACTATAGTAAGGCTACATGAACAATTCTACTTCACTACAAAACATAAAAACCCAAAACCCTTGCAAACTTGCTCTCCTTTGTTGAAAACTAGTTCCAAACCACAGTCAAAACCATTAGAAATGATAATAGGAGTGATTTCATCAACTCATAATGCTCAAACCTCTTTTAAAAGCATAGAAAGTTGCCAGACAGAGATGCAAAATTGGAGCATCACCACATGTATGGAAAGAAACCATTCACTAGAGCTCAAGAAGTAAACATGCCTGAGAGGAAAATAGATGGGAATTCCAAATAGAATTTACACACCTGGACTAGCCTATGTGGAAATAAAGGAACAACAAAGCCTTTAGGGAGACATATAAAAGCTCATCTATATTTACATATGAGTTAATAGATGAAATCAGGTCTTTCCTGTTAATTTACAAGGAAAAAAGGAAACTGAGGAGCGGGTTAAGGAACATAAGGAGCATCTAAGGAAAGGATAGATAGATGATCATAAAGTAAGCAGGAAAAGAAAGAAATACAAACTAGGGAGATACATACAATGGAAACAAGCACAACATAGCCACGTGAATTGTCAACTTACCTAATTTGGTATAATGATGGACACCATACTAGAATGGTATGATGAAAGGCACCAAATTAAGGTTAATAGGGAGAGGGAAACTAATAGGCAAAAAAAAAGCATCATGCTTCAATGGGCAACAGTATTTTTAGGTGATACACGTGGTTGGTTTTGAGATTATTGATGGGTAATTAATTTGGGGTGAAAAGATAATATTTTTTTGTCGGGTGTATTATTCCTGAAGTATTGGCATTCTTTATATTTTGAAAGAAGGGCTGGTAAACTTCCAATTTATTTTGCATCAATTTTGTTATTGATGAAAATGAAAAACTTCCATTCATTAGATTTTTTTTTTCCTTTCTTGCTCAAATTAATGAATTAGGGTTCAATATATATTATGAATTGGATACATGTACTCTTTCAAAACTCTTAACAACTCTTGAGTATGACAAAGATTCTTTTCCAACTCATTTTGTGGTCTATCTTTACCTAAAATCAACTCAAATGGTTGTTAGATATAATGTCTAATTTTTTAGATAAGATTTACCAGTTGACCACGTATCTTTAACTAGTTAAAGCATGTGCAATTAAAGTACCAGTTACCTATTATGTCCACAATTGATCAAACTATTGGTTCGATAGTTATAATCCTTCAACTACTTAGTTAACACTTCTCTTAAGCTCATGGTACACTAACCATTACGTTTCTTTTTTTATTTTGAGTTAAGTCAATCGAACCAAACTTTTAGAATAGTCAAAATTTCACATAAACTAAATTTCAAAAACCCTTTGATACATCAATTTTTACATTTTAAGTTTTTCAAAGCATCAAAAATCATATGTTGATGAAAAGTTTGTTCAAATTTATTTCATAAGTCCTCCAAGCTTTATTTGAAGATCATGAATTTTTTAAAGCTAAAAACAAAATTTCTCTTGATTATAAACATTTTTTGTGCATTATCTTACACATAAATGATTATGTAATGATTAATCCCCTAATTTATTAAAAATCAATAATGAAAATTATAATAAGTCATTATATGTAGAATGACTATTATTTCTTGTTTTTAGTCCACTTGACTTGGATTACTTTGCTCTTCCATTGAATATGAATTTTGATCTTTTACTTAAATATATAAAAAATTAACTTATTAATATCATCAAAGAAAAAATATATAAGTAATAACATATTTTGTTTTTATTAAAATAATAGATTAAAACCTCACTTAGTCCAATAATTTTAAATGATATTTAATAAGAAAATATGAAATCGATGTAATATATCATGTAAAAATAATTCATAGTTAACTTCCAAGCAATAGTTTAAGAACTTCACGGTGACGATGTAAAGATATAGTTAGTTTAAAAATATTTTATAGTCTTGAATTTAGAGCTTTAGCTTGTGTCAACATGTTTTTGCCTAAGCTATCAAGTTAGATTTTTTGCTAGTATTAGTGGATTTATAACTCATCTTCCCCTTTAATTTATTCTTTAATTTTTTAAAAAATAACTCATGATTTATATATTTTTAAATAAATATTTGAAAATTTGAGACATCATATCAATTATTTTAAGTAAATGTGTTTTATTTCTATTTTCACCTAAATGTGGTGAAGAAAACTCTTTCTTTATGTTTATTGATAACAAGTATTTATGGAAAATTTGAGACAATATAAATTATTTTATAAACATATATTTATAAAATCAAAGTATAATAAGTGTACATAAATCTTCTAACTATTCTAATTAAAAAATTTGTAAATATCAAGATATAATCATACTAATTCTTCAATATACGATAATCATGTATAGCTCCAGTCGTACATTTTATATTTAAATTATATCTATATCCCTTTGTTATTGTAAATAAATAAATTAAAAAAATATAAAATATAAATCATGTTCATGAATTAATATTGCATTATTATACTTACGATACTTACATATAAAAATAATAATTATCTAATGTCTAAATTAAATTATTTCTCTAAGCAAGTCCAAACTAATAAAATAATTGTGTCCAAAATTTTTCGAATTAGTTTACTATTTCATAAAGAATATTATTAAGAACATGAAGTTTCACATTACCCTTTAAGAATGAATCAGGAATTCCAACAATTTATTTAATCCATACTAATAATTATCTAGATTTCGTAGATATTTGATTCAGTAAATGATGACCATATAGCTTCAATAGGATTAATTCTTAAAAAATTAATATTTGCAATTTGTGAAGTGGTACACGAAATCTCTAATTAATACTAAAATAAAACTAATAATAAGAATAAATAATAAGATAAATAAATCAATTCTTTTTTTATTCCGTAGATTATTCATGAATTAGAAGAAAGAGTTCAGATATTATGTGATTAATTGGTAGTCAAAATAAACCGTTTAATTGGGTATGCCAAAAAAGATAATTGTTTGGTTTTTATTGGAAACTCTGAGTAAAGAATGACTTTTGAAGGGAAGGTTATTAGTTCGGAAAATATTGTTTTTATGTAGCCGTTTAAAATTTAGGGTCAGAGTTTTGCCTCTTACAAAAGACCTATCGGTTTAAATAGAAATTAGTCTAAATACGGATGGCTTAAAGGTGTTTTCTCATAGTTAAAATCTTCCTAAAACATCTCGTAAGTAACAACAAAAAAAGATTGTTTTTATAGTTGATTGCAATTGTATATAAAAAATGTTTATTAAAAAAGATTCTTTTTGGCTGTGTTTGGTAACTAAGGAATATTAAAGACTTTCAGCTGTTTGACTATTTCAAACAGTTGAAATTCTTGTTTGGTAAGAAGACGCGTATAAATAACTTATTTATCCCAATCAATTGAATGTTGAAAAGCTACTTCATACTAGCATTTCCATGTAAACAATTGAATATAACAAGTGAAAAACCAAGCCAACCCCTCATGTTCCACTCTTATGCTTCACCACAAAAACTAAGAAAGGGAGAAAAGGCATTAGACGACCATGGCTTTGGGCTTTCTAAGTTTCATATATATTAATTAATTTTTGCAAGTTAATTTATGCCTAATTAAAATTAATTAATTGTGTTATGCATCGCCCTATGTTATACTTATGAATTATGCATGAAATATTTGTAAATTTTTTGTAAAATTTAATTTTTGTTCTATTTTTAATTTTTATAAAATTAAATATTTAATCGTGACCTTGTAAATTTTTTTAAGTCATGTCTTTATTAATATGATGTAGCTCGCTACATCATTCATATTAATAGAAAATTTAACGTTAGATTATTATTATTATTATTATATGTTCTAAGTTTTTATTAGAGTTATAAACTTGATTTTTGTATAATTAAAATTTTAAAATTTAAATTCCTATAAAAATATTCAACGAAATATTAAGATATGTAATATTCATACTCTTATAATTTTTTTAAAGTCATATCTTTATAAGTCATTTTACACATAAACGGCTAATATTAAACAGCTGATTTTACCAAACATCAAATGACAAACAACTAATGTAATCCACTGGTCAAATCAGCTGATAGAATCAGCTATCAGCTAATATAATCAGCTGATTGTCAAACTAAGCCTGTTTTTAATTTGTTATTAAAGATTGAATTCCTTTAATTTTTATTTATAATTGTAAGTTCTTACCGAATAAAATTATAAAAGAAAATATTCAATAATAATATTAATAATAACTCTCTTCTAAAATTGCTATATCAAAATTACTTTGGATAAATTTATTTTATTTATAATCATTTTACGTGCTTTGAATTATATATAAATTACTTAAATGCACGTATTAAAACAAAACAAATTGGATACAGAAGTCTTTTTTCTTTTTTATGACTTGTGACTTTTTCTATAAACGTTTTTCTATTCCCACGTGTAGCCTAAAAGTTTAAAACATTAAAAGGCGTGAAGTGAAAATGGTGTGTGTAAATTATGTTTCTTTTTGTCAACAATTATTCCAAGAGGTGTCTACTTGGGTCGAAGTTGGTGACTAATCCCCCTTCACAGTACTGATACATCTCAAGAGAGCTACCTTTAGCCCAGGAGTTTGCTGCATTCCCAAGGACAGGGATGAACCCAGGACCTTAACCAAGGGTACGCGCCACCTATACCAACCCACTGAATTTTTGTCAACAAAAATGATAATCATTCATGAGAAACAATATCTCACATTAATATCTGAAAACAAAACACCCATTTGCATTTGCTTGCCTAGACCTAGTACAGGTTATACTTATATTGTAAGACTTGTAGAAATGGTATTTATTTACTCCGCCCTTGTACTTAATTTGTCTAGCATAGCATTTCACTCGTTACGGCTTTCAAGGACATTTATGCTTATTGCGACGAGTCGTCATGTCTGTATAGCACTTGCCACACATTTCCCTGTTACCGTAAGTTCCTGGCGGCACGCATTTGCATCTGTCGCAGCAAGTCACGCAAGCTCTGACGCACAGGTTCTTCCTTGAATGTAATTTACACCTTTCTCCGCAAAGTGGGTAGCAATCTGAAATCAGCAAGTCACCACATTTAACAACATTTTTTAAAGGAATAAGTTAATTAGTTTTTCTGCCATGGGGAATTGGATTTGGAGGTATATCATTACCTGCTCTTGTTCTAACTGGAGGAAGACTAGGCGGCTTAGTTGGTGGTGGCAGAGGAGCGGTGGGTGGTTTCACTGGTGGCGGCAGAGGAGCGGTGGGAGGCTTCACTGGTGGCGGCAGAGGAGCGGTGGGAGGCTTCACTGGGGGTGGCAAAGGAGCGGTGGGTGGTTTCACTGGTGGTGGCAGAGGAGCGGTGGGGGGTTTTACTGGGGTTGCTGGAGTAGGTGGTTTAATTAACGGTGGAGGAGAAGTTGTAGGTGGCTTGACCACTGGTGATACAGGACTTGGAGGCTTATAAACTGGCGGGGCAGGAGTTGGTGGCATCAACGGAGGTGTAGGCGTAGGTGCTGGAGCCAAAACTTTGGTAGAAATAGCCTGGCATCAGTTTTCTCAGTTAATCTCTGGTCATTTTGTAAACAAGCTAACATTCACCTACTGATAAGAAAGTAACCATGATCTTGCTTTTGCTTGACTAGCAAACTAAAATAGTATTTCACAAGTAGAGGTTTGAGAGATGTCTAACCACTTAAGATTTAAAGACACACTTCCTGTACAAGGCAAGAAAGTCAGTTGATATGTTAATAGGGACAAAGCAGGAATACATGATAGGTAACACTTCTTGGGAGTCTCGTTTCTTCTTTTCCTAAGCGGAATCAAAGTTACCATGGAAGGGAAGTGTGGGAAAGATGTAATACAATCTTGGAACTTAGTGTTGAACAAACAAGAAGAAACTAGCCATAAATGCATTGACTTTATAGTTACCTTCTCATTGGACTCTTCATCGCTGTATGAAGCCTACAAGGGAAAAAGAAAAAAGAAGGTTAATAGTTTGCAACTCACAGTAAATAGGGAGATACAGCTAGTTTTTCTCTGAGCAGTACGGAGAGAGCCACATACACTGGACGTTACTGTAAGAAAAACAGCTACTATCAACAACACTGCTTTAAAAGCCATGTTAAAGCTAGGCTGAAGAGAAGCAAATACAATGGGCAGATCTAGCTGCCTAGTTCTGGTTCAAGAAAGAACAAGCATGTGGGTATAAATAGATGGAAAGGAGTAATATTATGGCATTTATAATTTGGTGTGAATTTTCAATTAAAGGTGAGTGCCAGCTTCATCAGATCCAGATCACAGAGACAAGCCGCTTATGGTAGCAGCTCAAAGCTCTGACTCTAGGTTCGAGTTCGACCCTACCTGCACCAAATTTATCTATAAATTACTCGTAACAGTGAGATTCCACAGCATTTTATCGTCCAGCGCATGTGGCATGCCCCCTCAACCTTGGAGCCAAAGCTGACCTTTTTGGTGGACGTAGGACATGCTATGTTCAACTTTGGTTGGGTGGGTTCACTCAGTTTTATTGATAATTGAGTCAGGTTTGGCATTGACCAACTAGGTCTAGGACACTCCACATGACCTTATCCGAGAGAATGTGGACCTAACCATAGCTGTAAAAGATACCTAAAAAAGAGCATTGCAATAATTTAAAAGTTATGGTATACTGTGTGAGTTAGTTTTACAGTTCTCTTCTATTTATGTCCCGGTTAAGATAGATCACTGAATTTAATCGCAAACAAGGAGAGCATTTCTGGGCATGACAGCTACTTCTGGTGCTCATCATCTACCCAACAATAGTCCCCAAAAACATGCGTTGCTTAGACTTATGGTAGATCTTTTCATTAGGAGGAAGTGATCCAATTCCAACCCCCTGAATAAAAACAAACGTGAGAAGGAACTCATGAAACCTAAAATTACTAATGCCTCAAAGTTCCACTAGACTACAAGAATCTAAGCGGTGCAAGTGGGACTCCTCTAACCACCCATTTCAAGTGACATCACATTCCATAAACATTGGTCAACATGAATCTTGCAGTTGGATTCACCTAAGTTGGATAAATTTGTTTTTGGGATTTTAAAACTACACATGTATGGCCTCGGTCAAAGGCCTCTGAAATGATCACTTCCCTGTCATCTTGGAAGCAAGCAAAGCTATGCAAAGTGCCTCTTCTAATGAAAAGAACAGTAAGGTTCGGAAACAGACATATGAATTATGGGACCGTGTCTTGTAGTGGGATTGGATGGGATACGCATCAAAATGTTTGTTTTCTTTCCATAATGGGCCAAGATCTTGAACCTTAAAAGAAGTGTAATTTTATTTCTCGTGTTTGTTGTTAAAAGTCGGACAACTCGTTTCGAATCTCAACTCATCCCAACCCTGTGCCTGATCCTCCACTTATTGCATCTTTGACTTGTACCAGTAAGTACAGGCTGTACAGCCACTAAACTCTTGTAATTTCCTTGGGACTCAGAGTGGTCGACGTTTAAAACAATGGTTCTAACATTTATACTATTTCAATTACACAAGTTACTCAACAATGTACAGTATTCTGGTACAAGATGAATTGGTACATTGACAGAGATATTTTTTTCCAGGTTCAGCAGACCCTGCACTGTATTCAGGAAATAATATCCTGACAGAAGCACACTTTGCGCCGGTTCAGGCATTGGCCCACTTATTACATGCGAATGAACTAACGAAATGCTCGAATTAGTTTAGAATTTCAAGAAAGGAAAGGAAGTGATCGATGAGGCTGAGCTACAAAGGTCTTGAGCTTCACACTATAGCTATTACACCTATCCAACAAATATATAATATTTCTGAGCGTCCTTATTTATTTGAATGAATCCTACCTAGCTCTTCATCAAGAATTAAATTCAAAGTTAAGCCTTATCAACCAACCAAAAATGACTGATTCTAATGGTAAAGATTAACTGAAGTAGAATATGAGCGTCCATAAGATTTCAAGCTTTGGAAGACTTGATGTCTTCTTATGACACAGAATTTTAACTGCGATAATATGCATTCTGATTGACAATTCTCCTTTCCAATTATTAGGCTTATCTTCCAGCAGTCATTGCTTTGTACATGTCCGTTTGTTCATCCAATTATCCATCCAAGAAGAAGGTGCCGAATAAGCAACAGGAAATGTAATACAATTCTAATATGCAAAAATGCATCAACTCCTATACAAAGCCTTGAATTTTGATGTTGTCACTCAACTCAATATGCTGAACAAATGGGTTATAAAGCAACTTGAGAGAGCGACCATTCATTCATTTAAAATTTCAGATTAGAGGTAAGGCCCTACCTTTGAAGCTATTTTGTCTTTTTGCTTTTTTCATTTTTAAATTTAATAAAGAAGACAATAAGAAGAATTTAGAATTATGAAATCATTATTTTCAATTCGTATTTCTGTGTATATATGTTTGATTTCGTATTAGACAGCTTGTCCAAAACAAATATCATGAGGAAGCAGATGATAGAATATATTGAAAAAAGAAGAAGAAAAATGAGAGGAGTTGTGTTGCATGTTGGTAGAAAATTGCACATGATTTACGCAACAAGATCTTCCTCATCCTCGAAACTTAAATTCAACGTCTGTAACTTGAAACCTGAACCCTGTAAAACCTCAACCAAACTAGATGCGACCCCTGTAGCCTGTACTGTCGTCTGCTTCATCAACTGTATAGATAAAATCAAGGAAGTCATATTCATAGGCATATGCACAACACAAGCTCTAGTCTAATAAAACAATGCTCATTTGGCTTCATATCATTCTGCGATTTCTGCGGTAGGAATTATCTTTATACAAACCTCAACACTTGCAATACCCTCGAGGACTTCAACCTTCAAATCCAAAATACCATCGATGTCCTACACAGAAAAGTGCAACATCAATTTTGAGGATCAAATTTGAAGAGTATGATTACCCTGTAACTTCATAGTGAAAATGAAACTTGAGAGACTGAAAAACAGCTAAGATTGAAAAACCATGATAGTAAAAGCAAAAGGAAACAAGATCATTTTCAGATATTTTGCTGCAGAGAAAAAATAAATATCTACTGACACACAGGACAAAGTTAAATTCACCTAAAACAATTCAAGCTTCAAATAGGGCATCAGTTCTTTATTTATAGTAGCATTGCTTTCTTTGTTAATGCCAAAGGTTACTTTGAGCCACTCTTATGTACAATTTAACAGGAAAAGCTAAGTTACATTTACATATTATGGATATATGCCTTGGATATATTTTAAAAACGACCAGCAGTATTTCTACCCTGTTCAAATTCATTAGTGGAATCTCCTTCTCCCAGAAACCACTTCTCTCATCAGCCTATTATCATTGCATAGAACCTCATAAGGAACCTGCCTAACAAGGTTAACATCAGGGGGAACAGAAGATCTGTTCCCATACATTCAGGCATCCACATATTCGCTTAGTTTAATAGCAAATATTGTGTAGTTTATGATGTCCAACTTATTAGAATGAAGGAAAAGTTTGGACCTTTAAGGCCGTTGTCACCATCGGAAGAGCTGTTTCATTCATTGTTCCTTCTGCCTTCAAGTATGCATGAACATTCATCAGTGGATGCAAGGCATAAGCACATTTATAATCATTAATATGAGGGAAATATTATAGGCTCGGCACACCTTGAGAAGGAGTGTGCGTACAACAGAAGATCAAGCGCGCAAAAATCGAAATCAGTATCTGACGTGGAACGTGTTGCAGATGATTTCCAAGAATGGGCTACGCGCCAGAAGTCCAAACGAAAGAGTTTGCAGATTTGATGGGCTTCAAATAGTCAACAGTTTTTTTAGTCAAACTCTATTGTTTTAATTATTTGCGTTTTATGATTTGAGACCTATTTAAACTCTTTTCTACACTATTTTGGGGACTTTTTAGAAAAAAACTTTATATTTTGGAGATTCTCTCAATTGAATTCAGGTTTCAGATTGAAACTTGTGTGTTTACGCTTTACTCGCTGTGTCAGTTGGTATCAGAGCCTGGTTAATTCTGATGGTAGGAAGAGGGAGTGGCGGTTCTAGCGACGGTGATCGTAGAACTGAGGCGATAGGGGATGCCGATCGAAGGTTTCAAGCGTTGGAGGATCGTATTAATGATATTAATGAGCGAATTGGCCAACGTTTTCGGGAACTTGCTGATCAGATTGCAAACCTGGCAATCGTGGGTAATAGGAATAAGAATGGTGGTAGGAATCTTGCAGAAGAACGACCTATCAACGAACCTGTTCTTGAAGAAGATTCAGATTCAGATGATGATATAGTAGGCCAAGGATGGCGTGGACGTCGGAACCATGATTGTAACAACCTTGACTACAAATTGAAGGTGGATATTTCTTATTTCTACGGCGGCATGAATATTGAAGATTTCTTAGATTGGCTTGCAGAGGTAGAAAGATTCTTTGACTACATGGACATCCCAGAGGAAAAGAAGGTTAA
>JANZLC010000008.1:10460687-10475505 GCA_026413385.1 Erythroxylum gracilipes | reverse complement strand
CTAGAGATTTGTAGAAGATTCTAGATTTAGAAAACTCTAGATTTGTAAATAAATAAATAAATAACCTAGAAAAATCTAGCAAGTGAGTAACTTGAGAAATCTAGAATTTTCTTGCAATGCCTATAAATAGGCAATCCTAGCACCATTTTGTTGTACCACCAAACAAAGAGAGAGAAGTGAGTCTTGAGAGAAAAAAGTGTCCTAGAATGTTGTGTGTCTAAGTTTTGTTCTTCCGTCTTCTGTTTTTGTTTACCTTTGGTGTTTTGAGTCTTGTATTCGAGTCCTTTATCAATAAAATTATTGTCGTTTCTTTTAACAGTCTCTTTATGGTGTCCAGAAAATTCAAGAACGTGCTATAAATGTCTCTTTATGATGTCCAGAAAATTCAAGAACGTGCTTACGTACACTTCCTTTTCTTCTTCTACTGTCCAGAAAATTCAGGAAGATGGAGATTGAAGAAGGAATTTCAAAGGATTTGCACTGCTGCAGGAACAGTTGTCTCTTCTGGTGATAACATTTGTTGGCCCCCTATGCTTCTTGTCATCAAATATTCAGAACCGGGTTACAAAAAGTTTCTTAGTTTGAACGCAAATGGAAAAATACCATTAACCCCAAAGCCTTTGTTATTGCGTGGTTGGCTATTAAAAACCATCTTCGAACCAAATGTCGGTGGTTTAACTCAGCTGATAAGGTATGTGTCTTTTGCAAGAATGCTGATGAGAACAGGGATCACCTGCTTTTCTGTTGTATTTATTCCAAGTTTATTTGGAGTAGAGGTCAATACACAACAGATGCTGCAAATCAGATCTTTGATTGGGAAGATACAAGGTAGCACCTCTAATGTTAGTATATGCGACATAGTTCGTTAGAACTATAACACTACTTATGTTCTGCTTAATTTCTATCATTTCTAGGGATAGAGTCTATGCTTGTTTTGTATATTTTGTAATAGTGAGCTATAGTAAATGAATCATTTTCATTTTTCAAAAAAACAAATTCAGGAATTAGCACATGAGGAGATGATGAGTTACTAACTAAAAACATTTATTTTACTCAATTCTTGATAGCTAACTGACGTGGAACGTGTTGCAGATGATTTCCAAGAATGGGCTGCGTGCCAGAAGTCCAAACGAAAGAGTTCGCAGATTTGATGGGCTTCAAATAGTCAACAATTTTTTTTAGCCAAACTCTATTGTTTTAATTATTTGCGTTTTAGGGTTTGAGACCTATTTAAACTCTTTTCTACACTATTTTGGGGACTTTTTGGAAAAAAACCTTCATATTTTGGGGATTCTCTCAATTAAATTCAGGTTTCGGATTGAAACTTGTGTGTTTACGCTTTACTCGCTGCGTCAGTATCTCCGAACCCAAAATGGCTTTTCCTCGGTGAAATTCAAGAAATATTACCACATTTGTTTTCATATCAACAAGAATTTCAGAATTCACATCATAACTACAAACATGTCGATCGGTAAATAAAATGATCAGGAATTTAAGATACAAATTTATGAAAATGGTAAAGGAACATTTACATCCATAAACATAATGAAAGTCCCCATCATTCAAAGAGCATAAAAGATAGTCAAGGTTTCCATTAAAGTTTTCCTCTTTCCTTGCCTTTGACAGAACTAGTAAATTTGGCAAATGAGAGAATTCGTTATAAGTGAAGGAACACTTGGAAATACATGGTGAGACTGTCAGAAGGAGACACATGGACGGACACCATTTGTTGTTCAGCATCATCTTGCTGCTGATCAGCTTCTGCTACTTCTTCTGCAACTTGGGTTTCCTCTTCAACTGAATTTAACCTTCCAACTCCGTAGAAAGTTGGATTCTTGCTCTGCTTCGTCTCACTGCTCAATACAGTCAAGTTCTTGAACGAATTGGCAACCATATGAGATTGGAAATGAACGGCTCTGGTCAGAGAAGAACAGGGATTTTTTGTAGAACTAGGCTTGAAGAAAATGTAACGCAAAGTTGAGAATGATGAGACATTGGCCATTGTTGTTCTCTCCCAGTATCTGCTTTCGGGTGTGAGAGAGACGTCGGCAGGATGTTTTCTGACACTCTATCCATTGGAGTGTGGACGGGAAAAGCGTTTGTTGGATGTTGTGAGAGCTCATCTTGTGAAATTTATCACAGCCGTCCATTTGTTATACTTTCAGCGGTATGTTGTAGAGAATCGAGGAGTCCAGATTCTCTGTCCAATATTATGGTGTCTTATTGTGTCCAATAAATCTCAGTCATTTATTTATGTGGGGTCCGCATGGGCCCGCGTGAGTCCCGCAAAATAAATGGTTGAGATTCCATGAGATAGAATAAGACAGAGTAAAACTGGACAGAGGATTTGGTTTCGACAATCGGGTGGGCAACGAAGAGATTCCTTTTTTTAAAAACATCTTTTTTGAGTGTAAAGTTTTGCTTTCATTGATACTTGTTTAGGAGGCCAATTATTCAATAGCAAGAAATTACTTTTAATTTTTCGTAGGGGCAATTTTATACAAGTATTGTAAAATAATGATAAATAAATTTGAATCAACTCTACGAAATTAGATTGTCTCCGTTTATTCAAAAGAATATCAAAAACTTAAATATCTAAAACAAAATTCTAAAAGGTCATCTCTAATATCATGATATGAAATTTAAAGAAATAGTTCAATGCCTTTTCACTTTGAATTTATTCAACAATGTTAAAGGCTGATTTCTCTTTATTGTATACCTATTAAAGGCTTATTTTCTGTACTTACTGTTAGATAATCAACTTATGGAGAGTAATGCTGTATAGAAAACAAATAATGTTTATATATAGTAACACTAATAATGACTAACTAGCAAGTATTAAGAAGCAAATGGTGGGGTTCCCTTATTTAGATGACACTGAAGGTTTTTAGAGTTGATATAAAGAGTAGTTCTACTGTGATTAATTCAACCTACTATTTAACATCTACGCAAAGGTTTACAATAGTTATGTGTTATGACTTTGCTGCCGCGATGATGGATTTAGGGACATATTGGTCAAGTTATATAGATTGATCCTAAGCTTGGGAATGAA
Source organism: Erythroxylum gracilipes (assembly GCA_026413385.1). Taxonomy (NCBI): domain Eukaryota; kingdom Viridiplantae; phylum Streptophyta; class Magnoliopsida; order Malpighiales; family Erythroxylaceae; genus Erythroxylum; species Erythroxylum gracilipes. Next base: position 10,472,453 of record JANZLC010000008.1, on the reverse strand, counting down.
TATCAAAGTGGTTTAAAGAAGAACTGAAGGTAAAATGCTTGAAGACAAGTGTGTTGAAACTACTGAATATGACATGGTGGCAGCAAGCTTCTACGATTCGTCTGTCTTGGCAACATCCAACGAGTTTAAGGATTTTCTATCTTTAAAAAAATTTAAAATGTTAGTTGTGACTTTTTCAAACATTAAAAGCTAAGTAAATAAAGTTGAAATCATTTTAGCGTTTGTTCCCAACATCAATAATGTCATAGTTTACCAGTTAGAACACAGTCTGGCAAACAATCATGTTATAGTTCTTTGTTCACACGCGGTTTGAGATACAGCTATGTATATACCTGTGTTCTTCTGGAAAAATAGAGCCAAAGACATGAACCTGTCCTTTTTGTGTTTCTTTCTAGAACTAAGTATGTTATACACAACCTTGTTAACATGTTTTATATTCTTCTTTGAGCTTATTAAAATAAGTTGAATTAGAGTTTAGAGATCTTTAGCATTAATTTCAACACTCCTTAACATTTTTACTTGAAACACCAACTTTTTCTCTCAAAGCTGCATATCTCTTTCCTGATCACCATGGTTGTAATTTGCTCCTTTTTATCAACAGTAAAAACAACTTTAGTTCATCATTCAACTTGTTATTTTTTTCATTAGACCATCATCTTTGTATACGAGTCTTGGTAAGCATTCCAAACTCTTCTTCTTCTTCTTTTTTTTCCTTTAACCCTAATTTATTTGTTGAAAGCATTGGTATAACAAACTTGCTTCTTATTTTCTTATTGGATAGCCTTAATATTGTTCAAACTTTTGCCTTTAACATTCGTTTCTCTAAATTTTTAGCATTATCATCATTTGTGCCTAGGTTTTATCAACCATAAAAATTATAGGAGATTCATCGACCTTTTTCTTCTTATTTTTTGCAACTTCGTACCATGTAATAGGAAACAACTTGTCTTCATTCATACTTTTAAAATTTTCATCTTTATTTGAATCAAATAACATGAAACTATCTTTGGAAAAGTGTATGGCATAACATTTTTCAATTAATTGAACCATACTACAAAGATTTTTATTCAAACTTGGCACAAATACACATCGGTAATCAACTTGATACTTGAATATTTTGACAAGTATTCTCTTTCCTTTCACCTTAATGAAGGCTCCATTTCTTTTCTTTTTTTTTTTTTGGTTTACAATGAAGGCTCCATTTCTAACTCTTAACCTTGATTGAAAACTCTTATCAAGGACCTTGAAAATGTATTCTTCATCGAGCCATATGACATATGCAACTTGAGTCTATAAGTTATTCCTCTTTTTTGTTGCAACTAGACATTGCAAGACTATAAACAATATCTCATCTTCATGTTCATCAATTTCAACCAACTTTGCATAATACCATATTAGAGTTGATATCGATTTCAGTTTTGGTACAGTATAATATTGTATCAATCAATACTAGATATAGTTTTAGACAATTTTTGAAAGTATAAAAGTCTCTTAATTTTATATGACTAAAATTTAGTCATTTATTATAAATAAATATCTATACTTATAAATAAATGGATGTACATTAAAAATATTGAGTTGGAACATTCATGAGATCGCCTCATGCTCTTCGTCTATCAATTATACCAATCTTCTAGAAGTGAAAAGAATAGGAAGGGGAAACATGGGAACACTAAAATCTAACAATTGAAATGTGACTATGGTTTCTACTTATGGAAAAAAAAATCAAGATTTGCTTCGTTTTTACTCAAATTAACCCCACAATCACCTAAAGACCATTAAACTCAATGGGAAAATAATAAGTATCACATGAGTATCTACCTTTTGACTATGTGTGAAAATCAAATACCAATTATCATTTAGAGATTCTTCAAAGAGGAAGAGTGAAAAGTGCTAAAAGATATGATTCCATTATTATTAATGATTATATAAATGCTTTTGTAGCCAATAATAACCTCATTGTGATCACCTACTTTGACATGAGAAAATAATCACTAACAACAATGAAGATAGGTAGGAGATTGTATAACAGCACGGGTGAGTGAAGTAAGTCAAAAATTAGGGACTATGTTTATGGTGATGATTGGTGAGAGTTTAAAGAGGTAGGAGATGATGGGAAATGATTTTACTTTTTTTTTCCTAATTTGAGCTTTACTTTTTAATTTTTAATTTTTGTTTAGTATTTATTACACGAATTAGTATTGGTAGATACCACTAAAAGGGTGGTATAATCTGAAGTTGAAAATTGATATTATATTATATATTTTTATATTATTTGTCAATTAGCACGATGCATACTGACCAATACAATATATAATACAAAACCTTGGCTTCAACTATATTTCTTTCTTGTTGTGGCTCCTTATATTTGAACTTGTATACTTCTTCAACATGCCAAGTTAGTTGCATGTTCTTCATCTTGTAGTTGATTTAAACTAACAATATTTTAGTGTATGGTTGCTCATTTTGTAATATTTGCGAAGGGAAAATTTTGCCTTTTGCTTCCACTATGATATTATTTTTATTGTTTCTTTTTTATTGCCTTTGGAGCCTTCTTTGTTTATGGGCTTGAAGAAAATACACAAGTTTCATCAATTTGAATTGTATTTCTCCAAGACTAAGATTTTGGCTTCAAATTTCTTGGGGACACTTATAAGGATTTTATCAATAATTCTTTTGTTTTCTAATTCTTCTCCAAGTAGCCTTAATTGATTTCTTCATGAGTTTGTCACTAAATTCTTTGATAGATTTATGTTCATACCTCTTTAACAGGTCAAACTTCCAAGCCCTAGATAGGATTTTAGAATACTTTCTGATTTTTTTTTAATTGACATAGACCTAAGACCTTTTAGTAAATTATTAACACGTAAATTATTTAAATAAAGAAGATGATACATTGGAAATGATCGGGATAACTCAACTGGTAGAGCAGAGAATTGGAAATCCTCGTGTCACCAGTTCAAATATGATTCCTGGCACATGATTAATTTGTTTAGGAGTATCGATTTTATTGTTCAACTTAACTAAATGATATAGATCGACATACAAATTCTGTTATAGGAAATAGTAGGATCATGATCCATACTTTTCCATTTCAGTGTTTGAAAATATAACTTTTTATATTTCAAAATAGATTATGTTTTCTTTAAGAATACAATAACCTCTCACTGGTCTAATTGTTGAATCAATTGAAACATGTAATAAATCCTAGAACAAAAAAAATAAGTATTGCTTAAAACACTGCTTCTTTCCATCATGTATTGGGCCTCACCAAAGGAAAATGAATCATAATTTTGTCTCAATCTTAATTTTCAGTCTCACAAGTCATGATTCTTGTAAAAATGAAGCATTTATAATAATAAAAGCTTTATATCTCTTTGTTTTTTCTTCAATATGATTCTCAAGTTGATCAATTATTGGATTATGGAAGTTAAGGTGGAGTAGCCTCTATCTAGACCACTTTTCAAAGATCAAATGTAGCATTCCACTCTCGCAAGATACGTACTCGACATCCTGAGTCATATCCGAGTATGTATCCTGTGAGGGTGGCATGCTAGCACAATCAGTCAGTAAAATCTTATTATATTTTTTTTTTCAAAACAACACACATATACGGAAATCAATAATCAAATCGGGTCTACCTTATTCATAAACTTTTTTAATCGCAGCATTACAATCATCAGAATTTCAATAGCTATTTGGGCCCATTATAAATACAAAATACTTGTAGTCATAATTTCATTACATTGCAAAGTCATTTACAAACCTTTCCAATTTGGAAAGTTATTACAAAACAGAAATATTCGAATACACAAGTTACAATAATTACGGAAGACTCAATTTGATATAAAATAAAGAAAATATAAATGCAGATGCAAACTGATCCCGACCTCTGCCTCTTACTTGAATGCAGTAGGCATACTCTTGTTTGCCTAACAGGGTACTCTTCTGAGCTTAAAAAATAATTTCAAATTTTGGGTGAGTTTTGCGAAATCAGTGAGTGAGTCATCGAGGTGAGTTTTGCGAAATCAATGACTAACCATCCTTGATGGCTCACTTAATCACATAACACATACAGTTCATACAAATCACATTTATTAGAACATACTTCGCATACAAAAATCAATCAAATTATTCAAATCATATACATCAAATGCATATATAATGCTTATGAGACTCACTTTCAATTTATTATTGTTGTTACCGAGTACCTATAACTGTCCTATATCTATTATGGATACCGGGCTCATTAATAACTGTCCTATATCCGTTGGCGATACCGAGCTCATTTTACATAGTGAGCCTTTGGATCTTAATCACTTTCTGAGCTCTAGGCTCTTTTTCACATTCTGAGCTTTAAATTTTTTTCGGTGGCTACTCCGGTCACAACTGTTATTATCTTTAATGCATTTATGTAATAAAACGCATCAATCACATATTTTCAATCAGTCACATGATCTCATTTACACATTCTCATATACATTCTCATCGGACCTTAGTCCGACATTCATAGATCACATTTAAAAGCACTTATTTCATCATATTCACAAACAAGTAGCACTTCAATATCTCATTCATATATCACAATCATTGGACCTTCGTTGTCCAGAATTCAACAATCAACTCACATTCATAATTATTCAATACATAGTATAAACAAACAAGCAATAAAGTAAGACCATCTAAGTCTACTCACAGTATGCTCCAAATTAGCATTAGCTTCCGTGATCCGGAAACGTCTAGTTACAGACGTTCTATCCTGTGTATCAACACCATGCAATACACATGTTGCACACACATTAATAATTGCACAATCTTAAGTATTCATTTATGCACAAATATGCATATGGAATATGTACAATACATGCTCAATGACAATCTTAAGTATATTATCAAAAATCACACCTTATTCTCATTCTTATTTCATAATTCATATATGTTTAATTGAACTTAGGTTTACACTTCATTTGTACATGATAACTCTAGGTTTACCATTCAATCTTTAACCATTATAAGTGTCTAGCTTATTCTTAAGCTTACACCTCAAAAATAGTTAGTTCTTCTAATGTCATAATCTAATTTCTCGTCATTTCTTTTCTAACATTATATGCTCTCATAATACTCAATCCTCATTCACATTTACTTAATACATATTACTCAACTCCTTTAGATCATAAGTATAATCATATGCACATCTTCATTCTCATTACACTTTTGGCACTTGGATATCATCCATTCATTCACTAGGTTATAACCCCAATTATCACTTCAAACATATCACACATTAGTCACATAATCAAGGCATCATTCTAGGTTCACTTTAAGTCTTATTTAAGCCTTAATTAGGACCCATTGACCCGTGAATGTCCGTTAGGTGGACATCCATGTCTATTAAATGGACTTTTACGAGACATCAAAATCTCTTCTTGGGGTCTTATAAAAGCTGTAGATCTCGAAGTCCTCTTTCTAACCATACCTAGATGACCTCAATCCGAGTTCTATATAAAAAGTTATGCCTCTTGCCCCAAAGTATGTCCAAGTGCATTCAAAATTTCCAGATTCTAACTCTTTACTTACTAAATTCACTACATTAAGCTTGTCTATCATTTCTAATTCAATTTCTCCTCATTTTTCCATCATTATAACTCCATTTAAACTCAATATCATCCATAAATAAATTATAGTCTATGATTGATCATGAACACTAATAACAGAACCTACACATATATACACATTCATCATCAACTTCCTACACAACTTCATTTTTACTTTCATTTCACTTCTAACTATAACCTTAATTCTTCCCATTTCAAGATACCACATTGCTCGCTTTCTTTAGCTCTAGACTCATTTTATTTAATTACAAAAACACCCAACAAGATTCACATCAATTCATCAAGAAAACAAAACAAAAACCCATCATATATCCAGTTTTTCTACACTTTTTCCTACACCCAGTACTCAAATTCAGGTCAAAATTCGAAACTCTTAAAGATAGAATTTGAATTTGATGTCTTTACGAAAAATGTATCCATATGTCTCTAGTTTAATCCAAATTAAGAATTATTTCATTTGGATAACTACACATCAAGTTATGGCCAAAATACAGAAGCATAATCAATGGAAAATGTTACAGCTAACATTTTTTCAACACCCTTTTAACACCATTTACTCAATTTAATCCAACATTATATCATTTCTTAATCTATCACCCATCAAAACACAAAAGCAAGACATAAATTTATCCCTATTTCTCATCCACGTTTTATCACATACCCATCCTCAATTTATAAACATTTAACCTCTAACTATCATCAAATCATGTTTCATTCATCAAGTCAAGAAGAGTGATGTTTATACTTACTAGTTTAGCTTCAAGATCTTCAAACTCTTCAAGATCTCTCTTAACCCTAGCTTTCTTCTCTCACACTTGCATCATCATTCAAGGATGGTAAGGTTAGGTCTTTAGTAAGAAATGAAGAAAATAGAATGGCTAGTGAGGGAAGAAAACAAGGTTCAACTTTGTGGCTTGGAGAAGAGAGTGTCGTGAGAAGGAGAGAATAAATGAAGAAATGAAGAAAATGGAGATGAGGGAAGAATGAATCGTGTTTAGCAAGTGAAAGACCACTTTCACTTGATGAATTTCATGACTTATACATGTAGTGTGTCACTCTCTCAAGGTATCTTCTTAGTCTTTTATTAACTAGTCCATTTGTCTCCAATTTCTACTCCAATTGTCTCCCAATTTTCAATGACATAAGTCATTAAATCTTAATGTCACAAATTAAAATTTCTATTGCCATTCGACTCTTATTTCTACTACTATTCATTAATTGTTCTACCACTTGGCATTTTTCTTAGTCCAAAAATACCTTTAAATTTTAGAATATTCCCAAATTTTGTCAAAAATTATAATTCATTACTTATACACTCCAACTCAATTTTTGACACATATAATTCACAATTTCCAATATAATCACATTCATAGATCAATTATACCCGAAAAATGTCAATAAATGCATGTACAATCATTTTAGTGTGCAAAGATCAAATTCATGTGTGTGTATGCTAACATTATGCATGAGCATGAAATGTATTTTTCTTAATCTCTCTTTGATTTTACATGTACCAAGTTTTATGCTTCTAATCTTTAGTATGAGAACAGGATGTTATATCAAAAGATCTCAAATTAGCCTTCATCTTGGTAGCTTACACAACATAGTTTTTGTCATTGAACATAGGAGGAAAAATTGTATAGAAACTTATTGAAATCTAGTATATTTGGATAACTTTGATTTTTTTTATTTATTTGAAAAGAAAGATTTTGATATTCTCATTTGATTTTCACTCACAATTTTTTAAAATCTTTAAAGCTATGATACTATGTGAAAATTTACATGATTTCTTCAATTTTAACTTCTTTCCGGTCATTACTTTGTTTTTCATCATTTGTCATCATTGGCTTGATAGGTTATGTATATGTCCATCTGGCTTGCAGTGGAATAACTTTACGAGAGTCCTCTAGAGTGAATAAGTTCAACGGTTACCCTGCCATGTAAAATTGCATGCTTCACATTGTCCATTACTTAAGAAGTATTACCAACTAATACTGGTAAATAAGGATCATCTGAACTTCAGAAAAAGTAGCATGTATTACTTTCATTACAATATAGAATTTAACTTACCAGTCTCTTTTTCGGTTGGGTTCTCATTCTTGGTACATGAGAAGAAGTTCAGGACTGTTACAAGTTACAACCTCAAAAGCTTTTCTATATCCCACTATTTCAAATAATATTAAAGCAAACTGAGGACCTTTAGTGTAGACCAGATCCAAATAACTGGCTTCATACTTTGTATCAAGACCAAAAAAAGGGGAAGAAAAAGAAAAGAAAACCTTTAGCTTGCATATAAAAGCTGTTTCTCAGCTTACTTGCTCGCCAATCAAGTCCATGCCAACAACTAGAAAGGACAACCCTTGGAACAACAAGAAGTAGAAATGAACTCCATGCTCTGATAACAGGCTTCTTGCAGATGCAGTAAGGAGAAGAACGGCAAGTGCAAGCTCCTTCCTGTAGAGTCTGTTTCGCTTCTCCCCTAATGTTCCTTGTTCCTGCAGTTTAGTTTTCAATTCTAGACCGGACTCTGAATGTCTCCTAAGAATCTTCTCCGCATATGGCCTTTTTGATTCTCTTTCAGCAAAGGCCTGTAGATCAGAATCAGATGATCTTCCAGTCTTTTTTGTCACAACCCATTCATAAGCACTCCCAAGCTGAAACAACCCGGAAACCATGGCATTGAACTTCGTAACAGACATGGTGTTCTCAAAAAGCAGGTAAGGAACCAGGAAGGGAAAGGATTTTGGCGTAGGAAGGATGTTCAAGAGCGACATGAAGATGGGTACATAACAAATAACCCATAGGGGAAGTTCAGCCTCTGGTATAAACATGGTTAACGGGAGTATAATACAGAACAATGTGAATGAGTAAAAGGGAAGTATAAGTTTCCGCAAAAGAAAGAAAAGGAATATCAAGTTGGTCTTCTTCCATATTGATATCTGCAATAGAACATGAAACCAGCAGAATTAACTAGTGAATTCTTAATTGAAGGCAAATGATGTGAGAATTGATCAAACCTTGGAATTTAAGATTGCAGGAAGACATAAGCGAAAAGGCTGCATTGGACCTGAATGCCAGCGATGTTGTTGCTTCTTGTAAGCTTCGTAAGACTCTGGCAGTTCACAGAGTACTCCGACATCATTTAGGAAGATGAATTTCCACCCATTTATGTGTGCTCTAACTGCGATATCCATGTCCTCAACCGTAGTTCTCTCAAGCCAACCTCCTGAATCTTCCAAAGCCTTAATCCTCCAGACACCAGCTGTTCCATTGAATCCAAAAAAGTTGAGGAAAACACCATTCACTTGTTGTTCTACTTCAAAATGGAAGCACAGGTTGATGTTTTGGAGCCTCGTTAGCAAGTTCTCGTCCTTGTTCACGAAGGACCAGCGAGCCTGGACTAGACCCAGCTCAGGATTTCCCTGCCGACATCATATAAAATGACTCAGAGATGCCTAAATATAACAAAATAGTAACTCATACCCTTAATTTTTTAATTAAAGTACCTGGAAGTGAGGGATTGTTTGCTTAAGGAAATCTGGATTTGGCTGGAAATCTGCATCAAAGATCGCAACAAATTCACAATCTTTAACATTGTCACAAGCCATAGCGGACTTAAGATTGCCAGCTTTATATCCTGCTCTAATCAATCTGTGCCTATATATTATGTTAATCCCTTTCTGTCGCCACGAGGAAACTTCATCTTGAATCAGGAGCAGAAGAGTTCCATCATCAGAATCATCAAGGACTTGAACTAAAAATCTACCCCTTGGCCAATCAAGCTGGCAAGCTGCAGATATGGACTGGGCATACACCTAAACGAAATGGAAGATCTAAACATCAGATCAAGAAACTGTAATTAAACCTTAAAAAAAAACAAGCATTAAAACATTTGCACACTGTGTCCACGTTCTAACAACCTTTTTTAGGCTAAGAAATCGTTAACCTTTGACAAGAAGAACATAGATGCAATTAAATGTTCTGCAGTTGAGGATATAATAGATAAGTTTGGATATGCTTGTTTCTTTACCTCTTTCTCATTGCACATGGGAATCTGAACAAGAACCATTGGAAAACTTGAAGGATCTTCAATATCATATGCCTCGTCACTTACTGTAGGCTTCAACTTCTTGTACTTGATCCAGAAGCATCCAAGACATAACACTAACCGGTCGAGAGATTGAATCAAGAACAATACGATGCAGAACTTGGAAAGTTTCGTCACCAGAGGAGCAATGTAATCAAGTCTAAGTGAAAACCAAACCATATAAGACCATTGCAATAATCCCTCAACTTCCCAAGGCTGTAGCAGATTCAGGTTCCATTGCTCGAAATGTGCAATAATTTCTATGACCAAAGCTACAATGGATATAACAAGAAATGCTTTGATAAATCTGTACAACCTTCCTCTACTTCTAGGCTCATCTTCTCTCATATTAGATAGAGTAACACGTTTCTTAACTGAAGTAAACGTGGCTTTGGAAACCATTACCAGTCGCGAAATGTAAGTGAGGGCTTTGTATGCTTTTAGGAGAAGAAACCATAACAATTGTTTGGGACTTAAAGTTTTTTGTCTCTCAGGAAGCAAAGGCGAGTCTGCAGCACTAACTCGTACAATTGAAAAGTTCTTAGGCTCCTCAATAGTGACTACTACTGAGCTTGGAGACATTTCCTCTGCCTGGAATGCAGAGTCTACACAACAACGAAGGAAACAGAATACCACTCAATAACCAGATGCAGGCTGCGCACAAGATGAAGTGGGATGAAACTAAAATTTCAGTTCCTGGACCTGTGTAGCACTGTAGAAGAAACAGGTTGATAAAGAAATAAAGAAGTAATCAGTTTTATATATTTCCATTAAATTCTGGATCTTCGAAATAAGTGGGGAAACAGAATCCAGGATTTCAGATTAAGGAGAGTGGAGTGTGGTGAAATAGGCATACGACGAACACAGCCCAATGTTAACGTATGAGAGAGAGAGAGACTCATTTTCATAGGTCTTAAATTCAGGTACTTATACAGAAGGTGAGAGTGTCAGTTCTTGACTCTGTGGATGAAAACAGAGGTCCTGCTCAATCATAATAGGATATTGATTAACATAAAGGAATATTTTAATAATCTTTGTTTTAACGACTACTCAGATAGATTGTATCAAGCTGAGTTGGTTTTCAATGGTTGGGTGCCTGGAGTAAAGTCAATGAGCAAATTACGTGACATGTGAGTTAAATGGCTACATCTTTTAGTAGAAACCAAATTGCAGGTTACCAGAATAGAATAATCCTTCGTGTCTGTATCTGGTTATTGGATTCCATAAATGTAACTGCACGAATTGTTTGCTCTGTGCAAATAATGAACACCCTTTTGTTGTCTTACCAATCTCTAGGCACTTGCTCTTTCTGGATAACAATTCGATAAGTGCATTAAATAATAAGTATGTGTAAAAACCAGAGATCTAGAGTCAGATTTTTCTGTCCTTTTTTTTTAAGCTTTATCTTAGTAAGTTCAGACTAACTTCATAAGTCACACCTCTTCAAGTGAGCATTATAACATGAAATTGACTACCAGCGAGCAGAGACCTTGTAGTCATTTCTTGACTATTATTTCTGTTATTAAACTACAACCTTGGGACAGAAGGAGGAGAAATGTGAAGAACGACCTCTCTCTTTTTTGAGAATGGCATTGAATTCCATAATGAGTTGAACTGAATTGGCAAAATACAAGAATGTGTGTTGCATTGGATCTATTTAAATTTACAAACTTTAGAAAGATCTTTTTCATTTTTGATTCCAATTCAGTCTCTTTTAAGTGCGACAGGAAATAAAATCCTGAGTGTACTTGGAGAAAGAAAACCAAAGACTGTTAAAAAATGACGATAATTTTATTAATAAAAGGACTCGAATACAAGACTCAAAACACCGAAGGTAAACAAAAATAGAAGACGGAAAAACGAAACTTAGACACACAACAATTTAGGACACTTTTCTCTCTCAAGACTCACTTCTCTCTCTTTGTTTGGAGGTACAACAAAATGGTGCTAGGATTGCCTATTTATAGGCATTGCAAGAAAATTCTACATTTCTCAAGTTACCCACTTGCTAGATTTTTCTAGGTTATTTATTTATTTATTTACAAATCTAGAGTTTTCTAAATC
>JANZLC010000008.1:10440856-10460587 GCA_026413385.1 Erythroxylum gracilipes | reverse complement strand
TTTATTTTTATTTAGTTTTGATATGAAAATTTTTGTAAAATTTATATTTTATTTGGGCCCCCTATTTTAAATTTCTGACTCCGTCACTGATCTTGTAGCTAACAAGTAGTTCGTACCACATGAACGTTAAGTTAGCCTTGATTGTAACTTAGAACTTGCGCTTCCTCCATGTTCAACACCATTCTTTACGAGAACGCTAGCTCATGTGAGTTAAATATGCGAATTTTTCTTGGTCCCTCAGCTAGCGACTTGGCATAAAGAGGAAGGGGTGAATTGAACTCTTTGACTTTAAATTGTGAGGTTGAGTTCAGAATGAGTAGGCTTTTCTTATGGGCATTAACATAAAAGAGAAGCACCGCACAGAATGAGTACGCTAATCTGATCACATTAATATAATTTAGAGCCAATCATGTCGTGTTGAGAGACTCTGAAGAATTAATAGTGTTGTATATCATCCTGTAATATATAGTTTATAGCAATTTAGATACAGCAACGTTACCTAGTGTGTGCAATCTTGTTTGTGATTCCATGCATGTGTGCTCATTAAATACTGTAACTTTCATAACAAAATATAGAAGGCGAAATGCATACTAGACTCTTATAATAAAGACAGTACTTGGGTGAAGTGGGGACTCGATGGTTAAAGAAGCCCATGTGTGCTAAACTCTGACAACATTTTTGTGGGGAAGTCGAATTAAAAAGATCGTTAACTCTGACAAGGTTGAAATTTATTAGTTATGGCAGTTAAGTTCCAATCTGCAGATTCCATGAAAAGAGTAAGTAGTTGATAGACACTAAAAGACGAAAGGAAATCTGGCAAGAAGCTATTGGAGTTAGCAGGTTTATGTAGTAAGATGGGTGTGTATCCCAGCAGGCAGCAACCAAGCAGTGCAACTCAAGCCTCATATCCAGCAATGCCCCACCAGAACTAGCTGTGTACATAGGCAAATTTCTGCATCACAAACCCATTTTTTGTCTTGGCCCAAGGGCAGCTTCACATGTGACATTGCTGCCCTAATAGTGGTCCCATGTGATGTGCTTCTCTGGACATTGTTTGTGACTCCAGTTTAGTACAATACAACTACTAAGGCTTGGCTACTGTTTTGTCAGATTTAACCATATAATTGAATAAATGGAACTCCTAAGTATCATTTTGTTATTTCTTTGTATCATTTTCACTCCAGGTACCTTGACTCTGATCTAATTAGTCCAAGTGCTATCAGATCTCATGCAATAATAGATCAAGGAAGTTTCTAATGCCAGTGATTAGCTATTCAAAAAATGAACTTTTAATTCTTATTACAAGTCCATACACTTTTTACAGGTATCACACAAGCAAGCATTGCAATCAATAAGAATGGGGAAAATGCTGGCTGAGTTTTCAGCAATAGGGCTGCAGTAATTGGAGGAGTAACAAGTCAGTAACACATTTTGTATATGAGGTTAAGCAGATAGCTAAAACGCAAATCTCCAACCTACCAGATACGGAGGACATGGTACTCATCTAAGCAAAATTAGATGCCACTGGAGTTAAGGCTCGTTGGACTTGCATTATGCATTTCCAGAAAAACATTAATACTCACAATTGACAGAGCTTATTGTTTGATTAAGAAAACAAATGATCCAAAAATTTGATACCTTGAAATCCAAGTAAATGCTAAAAATGGTGGACCAGCAACTTCCATGCATAGGGGCAATTACCAGTACACTACTGGTGGTAATGTGTATGGGCATCGTACATTGCCGACACACAGAAGTTATGAAGATATGTAGTACATTTAACACCCTTATCAAGCTAACATATACAGCATTAATAGCCGTGTGCCTTCACCAAAGAGCAGAACTCTGTGCATGGATACCACAGGTAAAGGTAGATAAGAAACGCCCACAAGATATAGAAAAGACTGGACCTTGTATACACAGGAATGTGGGGATGGTAATTGGAGGATAAACGTGAATGTCTCAGTGCCAAAAAATGTTTGTCTGTTTGCTCAGACGTCCATTTTATGCATCAGAAGTTGACTGGTAAGTCAGTGTAGATGGATGGATGGTACATATAACAATAGGATCCATAATGCTTGCATAATTGATGATATGATCAGAAACAATCTGCTACGTTACTCTCAGAAAAATGGCAGTATGTGAAATTTTTAACATTTCCAAAAACTAAGGATGTTTTGGTTCTTGGACATATTAAGTCTTACCATTTCTGACTTTCAATGCTAACTTTAAACACTTCCTGAAAAGCCATGTCATGGCCTAGTGATTGGTAGTATTTATTAAAGGCAGCAAGAGAATGTTGCTTCCTCCCACGCCAAAATAAGCAGAAAAATTTAGGTATTCTTACCCCATTCTATGATATGTGAAGATTTCTATCCCTCAGACCCTCTTTGTCTTAAGTTGCAAGCTATCTGGATAAACTAGAAAAAAGAAATTGTTATTGCCCGATCAATGTTTGTTCATTTCAACCTTTTTGGTTAATACTTACTTCTGAAACTGTTTGATTTATTTGTCAGTACAGTTGGAAACCTCAGCAATCATTCATTTATATCCAGGGGCCATACCTCCCTGTCGCTATAGTAAGCTAGCCCACATCCGAAGCTAGATACTTAGGCCCGACATGCACATGCCATATAACATTTTTGTCTGAAAACATTATCTGTTGGACGGATAGCATCACTGATCTTGCAGCAAATTACAGGAAGTAGAAACAATCCCACAATGAAAACTAATTTCCACGTAGCGATGAGCATGCGGGTGCTCTTGGGCTGATAATAGAAGCTTAGAAAGGAAAAAGGATTTCAAGGAAGATGATGTTTGACGAGACATGATAAAAGATACTAATGCTCAGATGATCCTCACATTGATAATGAAGAGAATGGTGCAGATTCTGAAACATGACCTGAGAGCTGTACTGTCTTCCTCCTCTTTGGCGCATCAGAAAATCAATGTTGTTTTACATCGAACAATAGAAGTTTCTGATGACCAAAAGATTGCTCATTATCAGTTAGACGATGTATGTATTTAATCTCTTTATATCTCTTTACTTCTCTTCTGTCACTGAATCCTTATATTGTACCTTTCACATCCTTTTTAAGCTGATCAATCAATCTTTCAAGGCCGATTCAATTCATAATCTAGGTGTGCAATTTTAGATAGTTTACTCTCTTCAAGCCAGTGCTATACTAATTCATCATTCTCTCGAGTCCTGTTCACCTAAGCTTCTTGGCTGACTAAAGCCAATCATTAATAAAGTTGAAAAAGATTTCACTAAATTTCAGTTCTTTTCAGGCGTAGCAAGTAGAAATTTCCTCAGGCTTTCCTGCTGCTGTGGAAAACTAGACACTTTAACAGTGTGCTTGCTTAGTTCCCTTGGATAAAGGGCACAGGACGTGCCAAAATTCTCAGGAGGTAACCTACTGCAGAATCCATACACAGGAATATTCCATGTATGCACTAAATGAGCTCATAGAAAGATGTTGTACACTTAATTTCCTTCATCTTCCTGTCCAACTTTCCTGTGACACCTGTCTTCCATTGTCATTTTCAAGGATCCAGCTTAATTTGAACATGTATGCTCAGATAACCAACACATGAGAAAATGGCCTTCTATCCATTACCGGTCAAGTTCATTAAAAGGAACATTTAACTATACTTACGAGCTGGTTATGAAACATTTCTGTCAAACCTCTACTTAAGTAGTAGGGAAGTGATAATGGTTTAGGTAACCTTCCTCATCAATTAAGACACAACCTATATGACAAAGCTAACTAGGGAGTTAGTTGAGTGTTGAACAATATTGACAAGCTTCAAACCAGACTCTTGAACTTTTTCCTGTTCAATTTTTTAGCAATTCCGGACAAGCTTCGCTTCTCTGGTTGACATCAAACAAACTTGGAAATAAGTTACAATCCGCTTTGGTACTTGGCACCGCTTTCAGTCTCTTTTCGGCACTGAGTTAATCCCATTGTCAAGCTAAACTATATCACTGCCTGTTCGGTTGGCCTTTCCTAACTAGTCCATAATAAAAGGTTTTGATCTTTCAAAGACTGTGATAAAGAAAACAACTGGATTGAGCACTCCAAACCTGCCCACAACATGGAAGAATTAAAAGGGTGATCTAATCAAATCTCAGTCCACCAAACAACATTTGATCGTGTTAATCATAACACAAACTTTAATTATAGACCCATTATCAACCATAAACTTGTATTAATGGAGAAAATGCGGAAAAATACCTATTTTGCTATCTTTTGCACAATGAAATAGTTGTTGAACTGCCTAAACAAGCTCTTGAATTTTAATCGGCCTTTACGAAAGTTGTATATTCTTATGTCATTAACGTCTTTTTGTGTCTTTCTTAGTGCACGGGCCTCTTAACGGGTCAAAGAAACTAAACCTCTACGAACTTACTTAAGTAGATAACAAAAGACCTTAATAATTACTTGCAGTAACCTTATTAGGTGATCCCCATCGCAAGCCCAATTCATAACCGGCCCATACTGATTATGGTTCATTTTCTTCATTAGACTTCAGCATGTTTACTAAATTTTTCTTGGGTTTCTTTACTATCTTTAATCATGATCAAATTTAATTTTCTTAATCTTAATTTTATAAAACCTTAATTGTCCAATTAAAATATTACTAACATTCTCCCCCTTAGGTAAATATTAATTGCAACAGTTTTAACAACAATAAAAACAGTAAAAGTGGTTAAGCAAACCAATTTAAAATATTTGATCCAAAGATAATAAAAGTCCATCATTTGATCTCGTAAGACTTTCTAAACTAAAAAATATCAAATGCATGTATCATATGCGATAAAGATCTAATATAATCACGCATATCTAATACCTCATTAACACGAATGAGAAAATAAATTATGATAAAGTGTGATGATACCCATATGATTTGAAATGTATCATATTTTCATTTGTTGGTGTCAATTTCTTTGAATTTTATATTAAATTCCATTAGAGAAATTTGTTTTTTCTCACTGAATACAAAACCACATTAGAGAAAACCCTTATGGGACTAAATACTTACATCCCTATGGCTTATCCACCAATAGATCTATATGTGTATTTGTATGTATCCTAAAGACATAGGCTCAAGGTTAATCTGTATATAAATGGACCTTTAAAATGCTTAAAATCGACATAGATCTTAAAACTTTTACCTGGATTATGACAATGTACAACAATCTGTATGATTGAGAACAAAATGATGATCATCAATATGTATAAAAATTATGTTGTCATAATACGTGAAATCTGTACAAGTATATCATAAGCAAGTACAATTATCTTTAACTAACAGTGTCTAAGGACTTCAATAAACAAATACTTTTCATACAATCATGGAACTGCTCTAATACCATATGTTAGTCATAATATGAACTTTAATTATAGACCTAGGATCAACCATGAACTTGTAATGAAAAAAATGTGAAAAATACTTGTTTTGTTATCTATTGCACAATGAACAAGTTGTTGAACTGCTTGAACAAGCTCCTTAACGTTTAAATAAGGTCCTCAAAGTTTCTATCGACCTTTATGAAAGTTGTATATCTTTATGCCATTAACGTCTTTCTGTGCCTTTTTTAAAGTGCAGGCTTTTTTTAACCAGACAGAGAAATTGAATGTCCACAAACTTACTTAAGCATGCAGCAGGTGATCTTAGTAGCTATTTATAGTAACTTTATTGGATCTCCCCATCACATACCCAATACATAATCGGCCCACACTGATTAGGGCTCATTTTCTTCACCGAACTTCAGCTAGATCCTTTGTTAGGTTTTTTATTATCTTTAATTCAAATTGACTTTAATTTTCTTAACCATAATTTTATAAACCTTGTAATTAATAATTTTCCAATTAAAAAATTACTAACAAATCTACATCATAAACTAGAGTTTGATTAAATAAGTTTGTAAACTGTTATACCTTCATTGCCTATTCTTTGACATGTTGGCATATCAACCGCACACATCTAAACAACAAGGCGCTAAAAGTAAGCACAACTTTAACTTCCTCCTTAATTTTGAGGTTAACCATCCTCCAAAATTTTAACAAGTTTTATAGTATTAAGTAAATTTTATTAAGATAGTATTAATAATACTTTAAATTCTAATAAAATTAAATTTATGTTAATTTTCTAATAATTTTATTGTCAGCTTAACTTACAAAGAATATGAAACTATTTGACACTGACATTATTTTTTTTTTTGGAATGTAAGTAATAAATTCATTTAAAAAGTGGAAATTACAGAATGTGTGAAGTTACATCTTCTAAGAATGGAGCTCAAACTAATGCAGAAAGTGCATAGTTGGATATATCCAACAACCCTATATTCTAAATGTTCAATTGTGTTCTCATAGCATCGGACAAGAGTAGATGATTAGTATTGATCATGATGGTCATCCTTAGTTTGAGCCATAAATGGTTCCATCCATATTCTTTAAACTTCTCGGCCTTACAAAGATTTTAGTATTTCTCATCATCCAGATGTAGTGTACCAACATAGCAAAACTATTTTTGAAGAACCTTTGATTTTCTCTATTAGCCCATCTCAGTTTGTCAACCTAAGTCAATATGTTCATCCAACTAAGCTCACTATCTTGTAACCCAAAGATATTGAGAAAAGCACTCTATAGTTGTTTAGTTTGAGAACATTTGAAGAAAATATGATCTAAGGATTCAGGTTCTTTAAAGCAAAAAGGGCCATTGTGTCCAGAATTTGGAACTTAATTTTATCTAGTCCCTATTTTTGTAAAGCAGCAAACCATAAGATGAAAGAGTGAGCTAAAGCAATACCTGATCCATATATCAATTTGTAAAGTGGAAACTTGACCATAAGTCCTAGTCATAATTCTTTGCATGATTGAGTTGTAAATTTGTGAGACTTATAGAGTTCCCATATGATCTTATCTTATTGTGCTTGACTTTGAAGGTATGAAGGCCATTGCTCAACAATTGAACTGACTCCTCTACATATATGGATCAGCCAATTCCACCTATTATTCCGGATCAAAGTTTGGACTTTATTATCTCTGGGGATAGATCCTTTTAAGGTTGTAAACAAGTTAGTGTTACATAAAGACCCTAAGGCATGCCAATTATACAACTAGAAAGTTATGTTCTTCCCATTTCCAGCATAATGCCTGATATGAGGATGCATGAAGGATCTCATATGTAAGATCTATTGAAAAGTGTAAGCTTGCAAAGTAGTTTAGGAGATAGACCAAATGCTTTTCTGTTTGATATGAAACATGCAAGATTTTGCTAATTCTGCTAGCTGATTTGATTTCCAACCCTTCATACTACTTAGGAAGACATATGACACTTCATTTATCTTTAGATAATTTTACCCACTAGAATTCTATCCATGCCAAATTAATCTCTAATACTTCTATCAATTTTCTTCAGGAATCCTTTAGCAATAGCTAGATGTGATAATTAGTAAACATGCAAATTATTAAGAATGGTGATGACCAACTGTACTCTAACTCTATATGATAAGAATCAGTTATTCCATTGAGAGACTATTCTACTGACTTTTACAATGAGAGGTCTTCAATCAGCTTCCTTGAGACTCTTTGTAGAAATTAGGACTCCCAAATAAGTGTGAGGTAGTTGGGGTACACTGAGTCCAACATCTACTATCACATTCATCAAATTTCCACAATTTTGTCTAGATAAATTAGTAACACTCTTACTTAGGTTAAACTTAAGCCTAGAGACTTTATGAAACATCTGCAAAGCTTTCAAAAGAGTAATCATTTGCAAATAAGAGTTGAGTAATCCCAAGACCACCACATATATAATGGAATTTGAATTCAGGATTTTCCTCTATACACATTTATGTAATCATTTGTAGTAGCTCTACAGCAATGGCAAATAGATAGGGGAAGAGAGGATCACCTTGTTTGATTCCTCTAGCAGTTATATAAAGTTAAGAAGGTTCTCCATTCATCAATACTGAGTAAGAGATAGATGTTATACAAGAATGAATCCATTTGATGAACTCATATGGATATCTAAGAGCCTACAAATAGTAGATAAGAAATCTCCATTCAATGGTATCATAAGCTTCAGTGAAATAAATCTTGAGGGCACAACTCTTGATATGCTCCTTAGAAATGTAATCTTTGAACAGTTCCTAAGCTAACAGGATGTTATCACCCATGCTTCTTCCTGGGACATAAGCACTATGAGTTGGATTGATTAAGCCAGGTAAGGTAACTTTCAGCCTGTTGGTAAGAATTTTTGCAATAATCGCGTATATCACATTACAACATAGAATAGGCCTATAATCATTTAAGCATTTAGGATTAGGGACCTTAGGAACCAAGAATAAGTTAGTCTTATTCATTTAATAACAATCTACCACTTCTGAAGAACTCTTGAACAACCCTTACTACTAGAGTTTGTAAGACATTCCATTTCTCTTGGAAGAACCTTACATTGAAGTCATCTGGTCTTGGGTCCTTGTTAGGGTGGAATGAAAATAATACTTCTCTTATCTCCTTAAAGATAACTTCTTTGAGCTTTTCAGACTATTGATCATGCCTTATAAAACCTATTAATCTATGCAGCAAAATGCCAAGAAGATTAATTGAGTGTATAATTACCCCATTTATCTGTTTGAAGTGTCTTCCTGCTGCCTCTTTCAACTCTTCTTGATCATAAATTAATATTTCGTTAATATCAAGGGATATTACTTTGTTTGTATTTCTCCTGTCCTAAATCACATTATAGAAATTCTTGATATTTCTATAATGTGATTTAGGGCAGGAGAAATACAAATAAAGTAATATTTCTATCTCCTTGTTACATCCACTGAACTCTTAATTTATGCCTTAATTGAGAATTGTATGACTCTAGCATCTGTAAGTATGAGTTGAGATCAAATTTCTTTTTCTCAATAAGCATAAGATCTGAGGCGTTGGCCATTAGTGGCTTCTAAGTGGAAGGGAGTTGCTTCATGGCTTACATATTCTCTATCCTTATAGGATCAGGAGACTCCTTGAGGAGTTTAACATAACCAACCTTGATAGTTTTCAAGTAATTACACATATTAGAATGATTTAGAGCCCTAAAAGTGCTTATTAATGGCAGCTGCTATAATTGAGTCAAGTTAGGAATAACTAAGAACTGAAGAACTTGAATCGAGATCTTCTTAGCCTTGCCTTGTTATTGACATACACATTGATTGGAGTGTGATATGAAATCAAACATTTACCACACTCTGCAAAGCTTCCATGCATTATAGTGAGCCAATGATGATTTACTAAACATTTATCCAGTTTTCTCTGTACCAGGCCACCATATTTTAGTGGTTACTCTATGTAAAAATAGCTCCTCAAAATTTGAGATCAACTAACCCAAGCTTAACAGTTAACTCTATAAGTTCTCTAGTGTCTACACGTGTTATTCTTCATCTTCCATTAGATTCAGCTAGAGCCAATAAGCAATTGAAGTCTCCTGCAAGCATCTAAAGGCTTGACATGTTAGAGCTAATAGCTTCCAATTCCCTCCATAATGCTACAATCTAAAATTCCCAATTTGATGTATACATAATTATAAGTCAAACTGAAACCATATCAGCTTTAATAGTGAGCTCACAATATAGCAACTAGTCAGTACAAAACCATTTTGTTAAGATCAAATAAGTTCGATCAAGTTCCACCAAGATGCTACCATTCGGATGTTTGGAACGATTGTTAAGAGCCTCTCATTCAGATGGGAGAAAGCGTAACCCTTTTTGAAATAAATCCTCTTTTATTTTGGTTTCCACCAAACTAATAAAAAATTGATTGCTTAGAATCTAAGTAATCCTTGAGTCTAACTATTTATTAGGGCAATTCAATCCCCTCACAGTCCATATGGTGCAAACCATTTGGAATGCTTAATATTGGTTTTCCTCTTGGATCTACATTTACTAGATCCACCTTCTTTCCATAACTCAAGTTCTTTCATATTTCTATTTACATCACAACCAATGCTCACTGTTTGATTCACGTTTACTACATTTGTTTGATTATTGTTCATATGTTTTGCTTTAGTAGTTATCATCTATGTAGGCTGCTAGGAATTCACGTCATTCTCAACTAGGTACTCTTATATTGAACTATTGTTGATTTTTCTATATCTAAGTAATCTTTAGATCTCAATCTTGGATTTTGACTTTTGAATCTTGTGTCTAAAATTATTTCCTTTGGGTGATTAATCTTTCACTCCTTATGTCACAAGGCTATGCAATTGAGCGATACTTCGATCCGACACTTGAAAACTAGGCCTTGGAGGCCTGGAAAGTGCTAGCTCGTGATTAAATCAACATCCAACTCATTGAAATCCAGTCCCGACCTCACGTAACGCTTTATTTAAGCTCTTATCTTGAGCTTACAAAGCTTTAATCAATCAACAAGAACATTGTTTCTAAGCAAGAACCTTTGGCCTTATCTTTTTATATAGTTGGGAGCCCTCCAAGTGACAACAATATCCTCTTTTTGGCCTTTACGCCTTCGCATTCACTGCTTCAGTTTGAAGAGTGTCGTCTTAACTCATGGATTCCTTGTTATGCAGTAGCTCAGGAGTTTCCAAGGGCAAGAATGGGAGAGGCTTTTTGTTTTTTAAGAGATTTGAAGTTACCTATTAATGGGTAAGCAATGGATATTGGGTTAGTACAGTTCTTAACTATCTGTGAGTGGTTCTCTTATGTACTTGGAAACTCAGTAGAAGGATGATGATGATGATGATGGTGCTTCTTGTTTTAGGAGGTCTGATATTTAGTTCTTAGAATTTTAATGGATTACAACTTCCACCCTTTTTCTGTTGATATAGGCATAAGTGATGTTGTTAGTAGTTTGGAGTTTTTTTATGAAATCTATGCTTAGAAAAAGTGCAAATTAGAATTCCACTTATTATACTTGTTCTTGCTTTAATTTGTTAATCAATCAAGGATGTTTTTGTACGAGTGTCAAAGGTTTCAGTTTGTTGCACACTCTCGATTCTGTATAAGTGGACTAAAAACATGAGCTATAAACTTTGTTTGAATTATATAGCATCTGTCACTGATGGGTAGATGAGGGGTCATATAATTTCGTAGTCCAGGGATATCATTAGAAACTTCACAATCATTTGTAGCTAATGATCAGATATCCACTAAATTGTAGTTTTTGCTATTGAAACTTCAATTTTACAAGCCTGGCATTTGGTTTAGTCCTTAGCCTTGGTTTTATCATTAGTTCAGTTGTCAATTAATTCCTATATTCTTGAATTTTGACTAGGAAAGTCACTCTGGGGACATAGATGTTCTACTTTATGATGACGGTGCTTCTTGTTTTAGGAGTCTGTTGCTTATCCAGGGGTTTAGTCATTGCTTGCACCATATCATCTTGTTTAGAAAACTGTTGTTAGGTATCTATATTATTTTCATGATATTTATCAATTTGTTGGGCACTTTCTGAAGTCTTTGGAGCTGGAACTTCTACTTTTCTACTCTCTCCTTCCTTAGGGATTTGTTTGGGAGCCATAACTTGGTTTTCTCTTTCAGATATGGTTTCCAAGGGTAAGATAATAGGACCTTATCTTCAATTAATGCACCATCACTGTTGTATTTTATGATTGGAATGCTCTCGAGCATGATTTTTCCATGCTCAACTTCAAAGCAAACTCTAGCATACCCAACCCTTTTAATGTGTGCAATATTTTCATCCATTCTTAGAGGATTACCAAGGTAACAAGCCAAATAACTCAACCACTCCGATGACCAATATTCAAGGGGTACTTCGTGCATGTTAACCCATATCGGTATAGTTTTAATCTCAACTCTATGAAGCTTAAACCCATTTCCCACATCCTTAAAAATATAGGTTTACCTTGTATATGCCAAGGGCCCATATCAGCTACTTTGTTCACCAAATCCTCATAAATGAAACAAAAGATGGATAGCTCATCTTGTATTATCAAAGTGGCTTGGAATCCCAGTTTTTTCCTACTTCAGCCCAACATTGCACCATCGAGTAGGCCATCCTCTTATCAAAGAAGTAGCCTACCAAAGAAGACTTCCACTTGCCAGTTCCCTATTGCAACACCATCTCAGGTGGAGACACAGGACCTTTACGAACTCGAGCTGCAAAATGCAACTTTCCAAACATATCTAGGTCTCCAACAACTCAGCTCCAAGTTGGTTTCTCCAACTTTTGTTAAAGACGACGATTCAGTGTGGTTTGGTTCAATGGAGGAGGAAGAGAGGATGGCAAGGGTGGGAACTCCTCAGTCGTCACACTGGAGGTCAGGGAAGGTTGTGGTTGTGGGAGAAACATATTTACCATTAGTAAACTGCCAGATATGCTTTAGGAGTGTGCTTTAGGCGGGATTCCAAAAATAGAAAACACACCCAGTTCAAACCGGGCAGGTATGATGAGAAGATGATGTGAGGGCGTGAATGAAGATAGAAATGGCATGTAGGAAGGAGTGTATCAACACAAGGGGAAGCAAATCACAACATGCGACCATGATTTAATGATAGTTGATGGGAGAGTAATGAGAAGGCAGAGAATTTCAAAATAATTTTACTTATTAAAGTATTATTAAAATAACATAACATATTTTAAAAAGTTCAAAAAATAAAATGACTAAAAAGTTCACTAAATTCATCACAATTTGGCCTTTCCTTTCTCCAATCTTAAATTCTTAACATTGAAAAATGTATTTAAAAATTTCTTAATTGACCAAACTTGTATTAATTCTAATTGCGTGTTATCAGCCACTTAAAAATTAAATTATTAGCTTTGAAACTCAAACAAACAATTGGGAATAGAATAATCATATTTTAATTCTTTAACTAACAACATTTCTTTAATTATTATTCAATATTTTTATAACTTGAATGCCTTTATAAGGACTTCTTGAAATGATAAAAATCATGGGATAAGATTTTATAGGTGCCCAAATCATTTGATAAGCTTAATTTAATTTTATTTATATAACTTCTTGTTAAAGGAAACAAAAATTACATAAGACTTATTATAAATATATATTTTTATGGTTATTGTAAGGTTGAGAGTTATAAGTATTTTGCTTAACATGATGACCCATTCATTTATATAGCTTTTAATGTTTTTTCATAGATTAAGGAGAGAAAATATTAACTTAAATCATTAGTCAACGACAGATAAAAACACAATTCATGACAATAAAAAAATTCAAATATATGAAAAAGTGGTTAGAAGACTAAAAATTAAGGAACATAAGAGGAAAATTAAGCTTGAAGGAAAGATGAAGACAATAAAGTATAAATTCAGATTATTCTTAGTAAGAATAAGTAGTTATTGAATGTTTATTACATATTTGATATTGATCAACTATTATTTTTATATATTTTTCCTAACGTTACAAACAAATGCCTAAGTTTTTTTAAAAAAATTAAATTGAATTATTTGGTACCAAAATAACAAGAAATGTTTGCAAAAGGCTAAATGTTGTGTTTTTCTTAATATTTACTATCAGGACTTCTTGGTTATACGACGATAATGCCTTACATTAGTTACAATTTAAAACATAACGTTTTGTAAGCTTATATTCTTCAAACAGCTTTCTGATCATTTTTCAAGAACGGTGTAGTTTTAATGATATAAGATGCTCCATAATCACATTTGTGAGTTCTGTAATTAAGCTTTCAGCATTTTTTTCTCCTAAATGTTCTTTGATTTCTCTCAAACTAGATAACCCTAATTGTGAAACCTAATGTGATCTTATAAATGATCCATTACATATCATGCCACAAGGCATTTTGGCAGCATCACTAGAGTATTTCATTCTACTTCTATAATCACATTCCTAACATACTACTTTAAATTTTTCTAGATAGGGGACACTCGAAAAACAAATGATGCGTGGAACCTGGCTCCTCCCTACAGAGTATACAATCATCATGTATGTTTTTGAACTTCTTTTAGTCTATCTTTGATATACATTTTTCCTCCAGTTAGGAGCCATACACATATGGTTGCTCTACGGTTGGCTTGCTCAAAGCATACCAATTTACTCAATAGGACAATTGGTGAATGATTAGAATAAACTTTCTACATGCTTTCTTATTAAACATTCCAAATAAGTGGCCTTTCTAAATTTTTCTGTCCTGTAAGTGCAAATTTGGGTGCATCTATAGCTCCAGTTAACTATTGATGCTGGCAATCAACTTCTAATATGAGGTAAGAATCTCATTTACAATTTTCCTTCTTGTTGCGTTATTCATTAGAGATCTTAAATATGTGACTTTTGATAAAGTTCCTAATGATGAAAAATTGTCAAACTTGAATAAGGTGGAAAATCCATCCCCCATTTAATGCCCAAAGTCCATTTTGTATGTTTGTTTCATTATTAGGATATGCTTAAAGATTCAGGAAGTGTCAACCTTAGGCTCCTAATTCCAAATGATACCTTTTTATGCATAATGGGAATTGACCCATCTCACCCAAAGAGAGAGAGTGAGAGTTTGTTAAAAGTCTTTAGATTCTTTTTAGCATCTGGACCTGCTTGGTGGTTCTTATTGGAATTATTCCAAGACCACCATCTCTCCTGAGTTTACAAACTTCTGACCAATTAACCTTCACCAAAGTGTTATTTCCTCCATGCCCAAACCATAAGAATCTGCTCAATATACTATTGATTTCCGTGATTAGATTTTTAGGAAACTATAAATGCGAGGTCCTGTAAGCATACAGATTATGAAATTTTTGTCAATATGTTTATGAATATAATATGTTTTCCTTAATGTAAGAAATATTTTGTTATTTTATTAGCTATATCCATTCCAATTTACAAGTTTCAATCATTAAGCATGTAAATGAAATATACATCTCCTTCAAAATAACATAAGTATTCTAAAAAGATCATACATTCCCTAATTTTCGTAAAATATCAATAACAAATGTCTTCATTTCTAGCAACTTAACAAATATATTAATTTTTAGATTTTACATAAGTTTCCTATTAATCAATTGTAGAAACCAAAATATATGTCTTAATTTCTAAAATTTTCATAAGCTACTTGTTGATTAATTCCAACCACAAGACCATACACACAAGTAATAAAAATTATATAAAATTCTATAATTGTTGCTTCATTTGCTTCTTATAGAATGTTCACATTGCAAATCGGGTGAAAATCTATAAAGCAAGATCTCAAATTAATATATGTATATAGTTAAATTGAAAATTCCAAATATATTTGCGAATCTAAGCAAAATTGGATCTAAATATATACATTTAACTTAAAATAACTTAGATATACACAATAAGCCCTAAAAGAAGTGTTGCAAAATTAATAAACCATTAAGTATCATTCATGTTAGCATAGTGCTCTAAAGGCAATCACCTTTAGCACTTATTATACAAATCATTTTATGATTAATAAGGCATTTTTCATTATTTTGATGTTCATACGTTTATGGATTTGATGTTGATCTTAAATTGATTTAATGAAGCCTTTGATACAAAACGTAGCATGGAGGAAATCATGATGAGATAACGATAATGAGATTCCTATCATGTGTAATTATATTAGTATCTAAACTTGTTATACTCCTTGATTGGATCAAGCAGTAGATCTCATAAGCTGTAGACATGAGTTGTTTAGAGTTAACATGTGGATACTTACTAAGGGTAGTAAGTACATTGGATTGACCTATAATGAGACACTCATATGGATATTGTATTCTAGTGTCGATGATAGCCTCATCATAGCAATGGTGCAAGTATCCTTTAAATTGAGGTGCTCAAGGATATCTCGGATATTGATCTTGTACTTTAACTCTATTCATCGGTGCCTTTCAGGGGTTACTCATAGAGTGGTGATTAGGCACAACTTGAAGTATTTGGAGGTAATTGAGTAGCCAATAAAGGATTCACCACTCCTGATAGAAGGAGATGATACCCACGGTTTCTTGTTGGGGTCATTACTCGAGAGTCTCTAGCCAGAGCAGATATGTGTCATGAAGAGAGTCTTCAATGATACATAGAGTAATTAGAACTTCAGGACAAGATCTAATAACATTTGGATTAGATTTGTTATAGTCAGGTTAGTGGGAGTTGACACTTTGAACATACTCTGAACCAAGTGGGGTATAGATGGTGAAAGGAAGAATTGCATGGCAACATTGGGTATGAAATTTTTCGTAGTCAAACCACTGACTTTCTATTCAATTAGAGTTCATGACGTGTTGTTAGATATCGCTCTTACCTTACTTGAATTAAGTGTTAATTTAAGTGGCCAACATAACCGGGAAGCTAATTGGTCACACATATAGGAGATCCGAAGGATG
Organism: Erythroxylum gracilipes; assembly: GCA_026413385.1. NCBI lineage: Eukaryota > Viridiplantae > Streptophyta > Magnoliopsida > Malpighiales > Erythroxylaceae > Erythroxylum > Erythroxylum gracilipes. The sequence continues at coordinate 10,444,256 of JANZLC010000008.1, read as the reverse complement.
AGTAAAATGATCTTGAATGGTGATTCAAGATATGAGAGTATTTCGGGATTGTATCACGATGTAATCGTGGTAGAAAACGTTGCATGAAATGGATTAGAAACAAGTGTTGTTGGCGGTCAATTTGGCCATGAACTTCCCAAACTTTCATTAGTGCATGTTATTTATGGTCATTAACTTCTCATAACTTCCATTAATGCTTGCTATTCATGACCATTAACTTCCCATAACTCTCCATTAGTGATGGGGGTTATGGAAGGCCAAATGGTGCAGAAAATAGAGATGATTTTTGTGCATCTTGTGTAAGACACAAGTTAAAAAGAATGGTTCTTTCTTACACACACACTCTTTTTCTCTCTAACTCTCACAAGAGTTCTTGTCTTTGTTAGCACAAAGAAAGAATTCTAGCCATCTCCTAATAAGGTTTCATCCTTCTATCTTCGTGTGGACTTTCATTAGAGATGGTCTACATTGATCGTTGTGGTTTATGACAACCCGACCCGTAGAAGATTAAAGAATGAAGGAGATCGTCGGAAAGGTATGTAAACGTCTTACATTTCGTGGTTTAGTTTTCTATATCTATATGCATGAGTAGATCTTTTTTTTAACTTTCGTTTTATTTTTCACTTCGTATATTTGATATATATTATGTATAAGATGCATGATGGGAACCTTACAATTCATACTTCTTGGTTAGAAAGAAAGTTGAAAATATTTGGATTAGTCATCCAAAAGTTCTTTTTACTCTTTATGTTGGTGTGGATGTAGATGGTTATGATTGTTAATGACTAGATGAATCTTCCATTGTTACATAAGTCTAACTTTGATTGGATATTAACTTATAAGACTATACAAACAATGTTGTTGATGTATTGTAATGTCAAATTCATAAATCAATATTAAATTTATAGTGGATAAGCTAACTTCAGCTCCAACTTAGCTAGCAAAAGGGGAAGCATTGTCCATATTTTTATAAATTACTTTATTAAGACTAGAATTGCCATGTTTATAACACAATTGTAATTTAATCATTTGAGAATTCACTTTCTTTAGTTCAATCTTATTTTTCCTCTTATTCTTTTTTAGAGTACCAAGCATTGCTCTTTCGACACATAGATAAATCTCTTATTGACTGTGTAACATCCCACCCCCGATGAGAAGGGTAGAATAGTAATTTTGGAAAGGGCTGAGAGTGTTTAGGATTGTTTTGAAATATTTATGCATACCTTTACACGTGAATAGTGAAGTTTGCATATAAAAATGATTGTACATGCATTCATGATATTTCCTGGTATATGTGCCTAAATGTAATTTTGGTGTGGAAAATGTGGTTTTTTGTACTTGAAAATTTAGTTGGAGTGGATTGTTATGTGTTTTATATTTTTTGAAAAATTTAGGAATTTTCTGGAATTTTTCGGGGAAAATTTTCAAACCGAAAAAATCGCCAAGTGGCGGACTGATTGGTTTCCGGTACTGAAAATTACTGTCTAATGGCACTGGAAATTGAGGTAAATGATTTTGGGATTGTAATTAGAGCCATTGGAATTAGATGAACCAAAGATTTCATTTTTATTAGGGTTCTTTTATTAAAAGTGATTAATTGATTTTTTTTTCTTTTTCTCTTTAAGTGGCAAGTGTCATGACATGTGTCATGACACCTTTAAATCATTTATTGTCTTGAATGAACATTCACGACACTTCTTGGTTGGAAGAGTGAAAAGTGCTTTTAAGGAGATTGTTTTTCCTCCTCATCCAAAACATCCTCCTACCTTTTTCTTTGTTGGTTTCTCCATTTGTTCTAGCTTAAATTCTACTCTTCTCCTTCACCTTAAGTGCTTCCTTTTCATGTGTTCAAGTTTAAACCTCCTACCTCCTTTACCATAGTGATTGTCGTGTATGGTGTTGAGAAGTAAAGGATTGGTGTATTAGTTGAAGAATTGAAGAGTTGAAAGCTTGATAGGTAAGAGTTGTGTTTTATATTCTTAAATTGGTAGTTAGATGCATTAATTATGATGACTTGTGCATTAGTTGTATGAATTTGTGTTTGATAGATATGGGTAGGTGATGTTCTTGATTAATTTAAGAAGGATTAAAGATGAATGAGATAGCATGTGTAATAGGTAAATGAAGTGTGTTGGATTGATTTTCATGATATTAGATGAATGGAAATTAAAGGAAGAAAATTGTGTGTGTGTGCTGCCATTTTATGGCTAAGTGGTTAAGTGAAGATCTTGATGAAATTTTGGCTAATTACTTGACTAATTGGGATGCTTATTGGTTTGGAAAAAGTATGGAAGTGATAGGATTTAGTTTAGGTGTAAAAGCTGGAAATTTGACTTTGTTTATGTTTCAATGTTTTTGCCATAACTTGTGATATAGTTGAGAAATTGAGGTGATTGTTAGCTTGAATTAAACCTGATATGTTTGGTTACATTTCTTGTGCAGGAGGTGATGCTTAATTGTGTCTTGAATGGGTTTGAATTTGGCCTTGAAAGTGAGTTATATGTGCAGCATGAACAGTAATATGAAATTGGTGACCTGAAATTTGATGAATTTTTATAGGTTGATTTAGGTTGAATTTGCTCAATTGGTCTGCATGAAACTTGAAGACTTTCTTGTCATCTTTCTATTGCCACTAAGTATGAAATTTTTCGATATCTAGGTTGATAGTACAGACCTGTTAACTTTTAGATGTTAACGTGATTGGTGCTGTAAAATGTGCTAAGTTTAGGTTTTATGGTGATTGTACCTTGAAGCCAAATTCTGGACTGTTGTGATTTTAATTAGCTCAAATGGCCTTATGGAAAGTTGTAGAGAAATGTTTGAGCTTTATAATGAGGTATATTATGCTATTTTTGGATGCAAAAATTGTGAGTTATGAATTTGTAAAGTTTAGATTTGGTTTAGGTAATATGCTGATTTCACAATGTGAAACAGGGAAGCAACATTCATGTGAAATTTTGACCTAGTTAGAAATGAAATTTGCTCCTAAGTCCCGCATGAGAATTGTATTATGTTGTCTGATCCTTTCATGGATATAAAATATGGATTTTTTGGACATTTAGGTAGGGAGTTATGATTTTTGGAAGATTGTGTTACTGTTTAGGGTAACTCATATGGGCAGAAATTTTGATTGAGAATTGGACCTATTTAAAGGTTGAATTTGCTTTTAACTTGTTCATAAAAGTTGTACAAAATGTTTTGATCTTTCTTTTGACATAAAACTTGTAATTTTTTCCAAAGGGAATGGGAAGTTATGCTCTTTGGAAAAATGTTGTACTGTTTTGGAGCATTAAGAGTAATCAGAAACTTTGACGGCATTTTTAACACCCTTAGGGGTGAAATTGGTTCAAGAGTCCTTGAAGGAACTTGTAGGGTTTGTTATTATCTTTCAAATGAGACC
>JANZLC010000008.1:10411946-10430205 GCA_026413385.1 Erythroxylum gracilipes | reverse complement strand
GCATGTTAGGCAAGTGACATGTGTCACTTGCCACATGTCACAATCTTGTAAAATCACTTAATTTCTTTCCAAATTCACTTTTACTTTCTACCCCAATTTCTTCCCAAATTCCAATGGCTCAATTTAATAAATCCTAAAATCATGTTTCTAAATTTTCAGTGCCAATGGACAGTAATTTTTACTACCGGTAAATAATCAGTCTGCCACTTGACATTTTTCCTAGTCCAGAAAAGTACCCCGAAAAATTTCAGAAAAATTTCTAAAATTTTCCGAAAATTCAAAACTCATAAGGACCCACTCCAATTAATTTTTCAAACACAAAAATCACATTTTTCATAATAATCACATTTATTCACAATATACCGGGAAATGTCATGAATGCATGTACGGTCATTTTCATGTGCAAAATTTACTATTCATATGTATGTGCACCTTAGGTAATGCATGAGCATGAGATGTTTTATCACAATTTCTCTAATTGATCACACATATACTACATTTTTAGGGTTCTAATCCTTTGGATGGAAACGGGATGTTAGGGGGTGATGGGGTTGTTGACGGGGTAGGCCACCGCACCACAGTCTTTCAGTGACTGTTACAAAACTTATGTACTTCTATGTGCCATTTCATCATCCAAATCTGTTGCTTCATATGCCTTCAAGTGCCTGAAAGGTTATTTCTTCAACTCCAGTTCTCTCCTAGATAGCTTTGGTGTTCATCTGTTATTATCCTGGAGAGTTTTCGTAAATATTTTGCGTAGATAAACATGATGATATAACCCTGACAAGGCCTGACAAACTTTTATTTTCGTTCACATACTTCATTCTTCTTAGCTACACTGCATCCTTCTATTTCAATATGAAATAAGTGTTTATGATAAACACCAGCTTTTGTTTTCTGGTAGGGTATTGATTGACTGAAGAACACATACTTAAACTAACTATACGCAAAAACCTAATCAGTCAGAACTCATCGTTACATCTCAGAAGTAAACTTGAAACCCAAAAAATTTACTGTCAACTACTGCAAGTTGGAACTGCACAGAGCATAACAGTAGAAAGCCATATCCACATACCGAAAAAGAAAAGGAAAAGAACAAATACAAGCAGATAGGAATCGCGCACAAACATCAAATATGTGAAAAAATTATTGAAATAAAATAATAGAGCACAAACCTGGAGTCAACAAAAAAATCACGTCAAGCCCTGAAGATGAAGATAAAATCATGGCAAGCCCTGAAGATGAAGATGCGTCGCAACAAAGAGAAAAAATTGTTTTAGAGCTGAAGAAAACCTGTTGTAAAATATTAGGGAAACGGAATTTTTTTGTTTCCGTAAATTGATTGTAGTTTTTATAGTTTTTAAAGCACCGAAACACAACCATATCTAACCAAATGTGTTTTAATAGAAGGTTTTATTTTTAATAAAAACCACAACCAAAAACAATCAAAAAAAATGAAAACAAACGGGGCATTAGTAAATAAAAAGCAGTAGTAGAGAGAAAACACAACAGTCAAAATGCAGAAACCAGAGGAGCAAAACACAACAAACCAGCAACCAAAGCAAAATGCAATAGCTAGAGGAGGAAAATAACAGTAACAGAACAAGCAATGTCGGGTGGGAGGAGGAGTTTCACCCACTTGACATTATCTCCATCAAATCTCTTCAAAATGGAAGGGATAAGCAAAAGCCTATCGCAAATCCAACAACGTGCAGCTATGGGAGACATGTTTTAGACTATAAAAACGGTGGAGCTGTGGAGGAGAAAGTTGTAAGCAGTCATACAAGGTTAAGAGGTTCAAGAGGTTTTGTCATCCTTTCAAGGTGGGTTAAAGCTAGGAGATGTTGCAAGGTGTATCTGGGGGTGAAAGGGAACCAAATCCCACATATTTTAAGTTAGTTTAAAGTTGGAGGAATTTTTCAAATCTTGAATGAGCTAGTCTGAGGTTTGAAAGTGGAGCACATTAATGAGTTTTTCTAAACCCTCATTCTCCTTATTTTTGATTTCCTTGCTTTAGTTACGATTAATTGTTGAATTCTAATTTAGACATGTTGTTTTGAGTATTTAGGATATCATTTATCTGGTTTAATTAAATAGACTAGACCATGATTTATAATGGGTAGATTTGATTAGATTAAAGTATTTCATTATATTTTTTAAATTTTATGTTGTATATCTTTTATGATGAAAGCCATAATCCTTTGTTTAGAGGTTAGAGACTTGTTAATTATTATAAGATTTTGTAGTTAGAAAGATGTTGCATCATCGAACGTTTGACAAATCAAGATAATTAATTATGAGGCAGTTGTCAAATTAGTGTATAAATAAAGTGAAGCATTCTTTAAAAAGATTATGTAATTAAATTTATGTATATAATTATGTTAGAACTTACCGAAGACATAACCTTTTATAGAAAACTTTAGTGTACTAAGATACATGCAAAAGATCTCATATAGAGAAGTCCTTCTCTTTCTTATAAGTCTTTTAATTATTTTTGTTTAAGTCTTTTGTCTTGTATTTAGCCTAAACATTTAATATGTAGTACTTTTCTTTTGGTTATTTAACCTAAACATTTTCTTACTTAACCTAAATATTTCCTTGTAGACTTGTTTGATTTTTTTACCTTATTTTTTACGTATCGTGTTATTTATTTTATTACTTATTTTTATATTTTTATTATCCATATTTATTTTTATTTATTTTATTGTTATTATTTTTTGTTTATTATTATTTTTAATTATTATTACTTTATTATTTTAATATGTACATGTATGTGTGTGTGTATCTATATATATATATATATATATAGTGAATCTATCGGAAACAACCTTTTTACATATTAGAGGTAAGACTGTGTATTATCGAATCTCTCTAAATCTTACGTCTCACTGAAATTTTTACTTAACTATTATTGTTATTATTTATTATACTATTGAAATTAAAAAGGTTCAAAAGGAATGGGCTCCAACTAGATCCATGAGCTTGGATAATTCCTCTAAATTCATTTCCAATCCCATTTCACCAAATCACGAAATTATTGACTTGACCTAATTTAACAGAGCAGGCCCTATGTCCACTTAGCCCAACTCTTCTTCATTTTCTTCCTCTCAGACTCTATCTCTCCCCCTTCCACATCCCAGAATCTCTCCAGGGGCAAGGCTCTCTCTTTACATTCGCACAACATAAACCAAACCCGTAAAGCCAAAATGGACAATAAACCTAGAAAGCGCGGTCGTAAACCCAAAAACTCTCCTTCCCCTGAAACCATGGACTTTCAGTTCACCTCAAACGTCCCTCCAAACGACACCGTTCCTGTCCCTTCCACCACTACAACCTCCTCCGAAATTCCGGCTGCCTCCACCAGCCCTCCTCCTTCGCGCCGGGGACGAGGAAGACCCCGGAAAACTGGGAAGCAAACGGAAACTTTGGAGCAACCCAAGTCGCCCGAACGGCGATTAACTAGACACAGCGAGCAAAACGGCGACTTTTGCGCACCCAGTAGCGAGATACGACTGAATAACATGATGGGGATTGCCGTGGCGGCGGCGGAGTGGGAAAGCGCGGTGAAGGTGGTTCCAGCTATGGATGCGGTGGTGAAAGTGTTCTGTGTGCATACTGACCCAAACTTCTCGCTTCCATGGCAGAGAAAGAGGCAATATAGTTCGAGTAGTAGTGGCTTTATTGTTGGGAGACGAAGGGTGTTAACTAATGCACATTCGGTGGAGCATCACACCCAAGTGAAGTTAAAGAAAAGAGGTTCTGACACCAAGTATTTGGCGACTGTTTTGGCTATTGGGACTGAGTGTGACATTGGTGAGTAAAGTTTTAATTTTTCATATGTGCATAAGCTGATGTGTATTAGTTTATGCTTTTATCAAACTTTCAGTTGTTGTAAAGAGGGGGGTAGTCTGGGTGTGTCTTTTAGGAGAGATAATTAATGTCAAGATTTAAAGAATTGTAATTCCTCAACGTTGGAACAGTCCGGTACGGTTTTCATTGAGTTGCCTAATCGAGGAAGGCTAATGAAAATCCTAAACGGAGCTTATATTTCTATGGTTGAGGATGAGAACAACGAAGAGATTGGAGGACAGGCCACACATTTTAATGCTTTTTACCTTTGTTATTATTTTTTATTTTGTCTTTTCTGGTAGAATGTTAGTATGAGAGGGATTCGTATTATGAGATGGGAAGAAACATCAATTTATCAATGGAGTATTTTTATTTGGTATCTAGTTCTGGTCGGTATTTCCTGCAATAATAATTAAATTTATCAGGCAAGACACTTTTGTTCAATACTACTTCTCCAACTGCTCAGGAGCATCACTTTTCCTTTCCTTTTTTTTTTTTTTGTTGAGTGATAATTTTTTAAGATAATTAAGTCAATGATTGTCAAAATATGTATGTTGGAATGTCTTATAAGTTTATGGTAATGCTTACTAGTCTTTTTACTTACGGTGCAACTGAACTGTCAAAGTTCAAAAGCTTTGAGTATTTGTTCATGTCAACTTTTGCTCTCTTTTCTTGATGTTTCAGCATTATTGACCGTTAGCGATGATGAGTTTTGGGAGGGAGTCACACCAGTTGACTTTGGAGACTTGCCTGCACTTCAAGATGCTGTCACTGTTGTTGGTTACCCAATTGGGGGCGACACAATCTCTGTAACAAGTGGTGTTGTCTCCCGAATTGAGATACTTTCTTACATCCATGGGTCAACCGAGCTCTTAGGATTGCAGGTCAGAAAGACTGGAATTCTGCCTACTATATATGGTGATTCCATTTAGTGTCGACTGCTAATGGATCCATTGTATATGTTTTCATTAAAATTCTATTTCAGATAGATGCTGCTATAAATTCTGGAAATTCCGGGGGACCCGCCTTTAATGACAAGGGGAAATGTGTTGGTATTGCATTTCAGTCTCTGAAACATGAAGATGTGGAAAATATTGGCTATGTTATTCCAACGCCAGTCATAATGCACTTTATTCATGATTATGAGAAGAATGGAGCTTATACAGGTACCCAACTTTTGAAAATGATATAGAAACTGTTTTTTACATCTTACTAGTCATATATATGCTTACAATGCTCAGCTTGTGACCGCTCTGCTTTTCTTACCATAAAGTTGTTGCTTTTAATAGGTTTCCCAGTTCTTGGGGTGGAGTGGCAGAAGATTGAAAATCCTGATCTCCGATTGTCAATAGGGATGGGAACTAATCAGAAAGGTGTCCGCATTAGAAGAATTGAGCCAACAGCTCCAGAATCACAAGTTCTTAATCCTTCTGATGTCATTTTAAGTTTTGATGGAATTAATATTGCTAATGATGGGACGAGTAAGTTTTTCTTATCTGGTTATCTCAGTTTAATTTAAATATTTGCATTAATTTGGCTCTTAATTTTGCAATGCAAGTAATAAGTAATCTCACATGGAATTTTCAATGTGAGTAATAAGTAATCTTACATGGTTATTCAGTCGTGTAAGACCTTGATAAAAGTTTATGATGTAGTCAAAATACCTGAGTGGATGCTCCAGAAAGAATATCGAGCAGAGTTGCTTTAAATACTTCTTGTACCTTTCTTTATTGGATTTATCTAGCTCCTGTCCCTAACATCGAAGGAATATAATGGGGTAAGGTTTTCCCCGGTGCTGCATATTGTGCACAGTGTTAGTCATTTTAGTTTCTCAAATTCTTCTGCTGACCTAAATGGTATTGTGTTCTGGTAAATCTTATCAGAATCAATAGCTGAGGGTGGTCACAGGACCCTACTCAAACTAGCTTTATAAATCTAATTGTTTCTTAGTTTGTGCTAAACGTTGAAACTTTCTTTGGTGTTATCATTACTGACTTATCTTTTATTTTACCTTACATTAACCTTCGATTTCTCTTTTTCTTTGGATTAACTTTCAGTTCCATTCAGGCATGGAGAGCGGATAAGTTTCAGTTACCTTGTTTCTCAGAAATACACTGGGGACAAGGCTCTGGTAAAAGTTCTCCGCAATTCAAAGATATTGGAATTCAGCATTAAACTTGCAACTCACAAAAGACTTATACCAGCTCACAACAGCGGCAGACCTCCTTCTTATTACATTGTTGCTGGATTTGTTTTTGCTGCAGTATCTGTTCCTTATCTGCGATCGGAGGTGTGTAATTGAGTTTGACCTCCAGTGTGCCTATCTCTGGCATATTGGGTTTAGAAATTTAATTTATCTGTTTGCTATTCTATTGCTTGTCACTGCTTTATCTCAGCAGTCCAGACTCTTCAATTTATAATTCCGAAGATATTTGTATTACACTGTATACATGTTTGCCTTACAAAAAAGGCTTTGGAATTTCACTAATTTCTTGGTGATTGCCCTTTGCTGCAGTATGGAAAGGATTATGAATTTGATGCTCCAGTTAAGTTGTTGGATAAACATCTGCATGCAATGGCTCAGTCTATAGATGAACAGGTTGTTGTTATTTCACAGGTATGTCTGTCTCGTCTTTCAACCAGCTTTATTCTATGCTTTTTCCGTGGTATCTTGGAGCTCACTACTTTAGGATAAGTACACGCCAATCATATGCACTGCTGGACATGGCTTTTTATTCAATATTTTTGATAGAGCGAAAAAAATTCAATGCATAAATTATGTTTATGAAATTTGTGCTAGGTGCTTGTGGCTGACATTAATATTGGGTATGAGGAGATTGTCAACACTCAGGTATTTGGCTTTGATGTAGTTGGTTATATTAGTTAATGTAGCTTCTGTTTTTACGTTCACTAATTAAAATCTATGTTGTACCTGCAATAAAGGTTCTCTCTTTCAATGGCAAACCTGTGAAGAATCTTAAGAACTTGGCAGAGATGGTGGAAATCTGTGATGATGAGTTTTTAAAGTTTGACCTTGAATACCAGCAGGTTCTCTCTGTTAATTTGTGTGTGGGGCACCTCAGTGCATACATATTGTATACTTCACACATAGGAAGCGTTCACTGATTTTGGAATTCATTGTGCAGATTGTGGTTCTACAGAACAAAACTGCCAAAGCGGCAACATTAGATATTCTTGCAACACATTGTATACCTTCTGCTATGTCTGATGATCTCAGGACTTGAGAGAAAATTTAGACCACAGAACAAAGGATAACGAATTGGTTGAAGAATGAAGCCAATGTAATGAGGATCATGTCCACTTCGATGGTCAAGTTTGCTCTTCTTGTTTGGGAGTTCATCATTATACAACAGGACTTAGTATTTCTGAAAGTAGCAGCCCTTGGAGTCAAAAAATGGTATGTAGTTCTTTAGTATGGAAGAACGGTACATAGGATCTGTACGCATATCTGTTTAACAGTTAGGTATGTGCCAATCAAAAGTTCAGAGGGCCATGTATCGGTACTCTTTCCGATACATTTTATATCAGGATGAAAACAGGGAGGATTTTGATAGTAGTCTCCCAAATGTTAAAGGATTTTTTCTTTTTGGGTTATGGGGACTTCTGTGGTAGTTGGGACTTTAGCCTTATATGTTATTGTGCGCCTTATGATATCTGATTTAGCACTAAGGTAAGATAATTGTAGACGCTGAAGGACCTAAATGGGAAGTTCTTCAATTCAGTTACCACCTTATCAACCGCAAACTAACCAGTCTGGGTACCTCCGTTATTTATTTTCCTTTTCTGTTCATTAAAAGCACTTGAACCCGAGTAGGTTAAATGCGTAATGTAGCTCATTGTATGTATTGCTGTGAGGATTGTTAATTGGTCTTTTGCGTGGAATACCATAGTTTTGCAGGATTTGGCAAAGAAGCATCCTCTATTTTAAGGTGGTAGAGTGGGGTTTCTGAAGGTAATGGCAATCAAAGTATCAAACTCAACCTATTTCGTTGGCAATTAACATGAGCTTTAACATTTTGTACACTAGTATACTTGCAAGTTGCAACCAAAGGAAGGAGTCCTGGTTTTATGGAGACCCCCCCATAAGTAAAAACTGGCCCTTGTTCTATTCAAGGAACCTTCTGACCCTTGCCAATAAACTAGACTTCATTTTTGTAGCTTTTCAGCAAAGGAACCTTCTCCGACGATGGACGATGCTCTGGGATCCCTGAATCACAATCCTGATTGAGCTCTTCTTTGGATTTTCCCCACATTACCGTATAGAATCCAATGGATATTATTGCAGCTCCAATGAGACTGAAAAAAATATATACGTATACAAAAGTAGTGTGTCAAAGATGCCATATAAAAACAAGAGAACGGATCATTGTAGCTCTTTTCCTCTGCTTTTCAAAAGGTGAAGGTGGAAGATTACTAAAACCATAAACATAAGTTTTTGACAAGAATTTTGGCCATTTTCTGAAGTTCCATACCTGCCAAGGTGGAGAATATCACCAAGGAACATCACACCCATGCCAACGGCGATGGCAATGGACAATGGCTTGAACATTGCCACGAAGAAAGGTCCCTTCAAGTGCAGGGCCCATGTGTGAACAGTATTGTTCAAGCAACACCCAAAGAGCCCCTATAGACACAAAAGGGAACAAAAAAGAGTCAAGTACTAGAAACTGTAGATACATGGTACTCTAAGCAAATTCTTTTCCTTTTATGGACTTCCATTCGTCTCTCACCGAGCAAAAGATCGAGGCCAATGCTAGATTTGGTCGCACTATCCAAACACTTGAAGTTCCTTCTGCAAGTAGAGCCACAACTGCTGCTATCACGCTCACAGACAAATTGTAGAAGAATACCACTGTTAGCTCTGCTGGGTACTCCTTCATAATTTGCGTCTATATAGTGTTACAGACTGTTCAGTTTTCACTTCAAACACTGCCAAGTTCACTAGTTTACGCTGAAAATATAAATCCCTGGAATTTTGAGCAAGACAATACCTGAACAATGTACCATAGGGGAACTAGTATATACTCTGCTGTGAGGAAAATGCTGCCAAGGACCCAGTTGGGGTTTGAAGAGTGAAGACGGTGATCAAGGAAATCGGACGATGGTGAAGCTAAAAACATAGGTGGGCCTTTGTAGAAAGTCACTACAAATGCGCCTGTTATTGACACAATGGTGCCCAAAACTTTGGCCTGGCTACTTGTTCTTCGCAAACCAACAGTTTCCATCCTTTCCATGGGAATATTCATAGTTAAGTTAGAAGTGGTCCACCACAAGTATAGATAACTTGTAAGGGCGGAAGGCACTAATGTCTCAATCAATCCACAAATGGAGTAATAGTCATCGTTCATTATCATTCAACTTTTGAAACTAGACACCAATCATCAGACAATTTCATCTATCCTGACATGTACAAAAAGGAAAGATGCAGCTTCTATTTGATTGCTCTCACATCCGCAGACAACCTCCATTCAAACATATGGATTTTCAACTTGGAATCAAAGCTCAACTTCATTAGATAGAGGGGCCGATTAGTAACGTTTAAGATGGCTATTGCTAAACAAACTGAAAGCACAAATACTAACTGAAAACAGAGACAGCAGAATAAAGGTGTCAGATTGGCTAGCAGAAGTAGACATCTGAGAAAAAAAGAAAAAAGAAAAAAGAAGGTATTTGATCAACTTTAACAAAAAGGAAAAAACACCTGACGTCACTTCACAGAGGAAAACAGGATGAAAGTTTAAGCCAATGAATTTAGCAGAAGCAAGCAGGGAAATTAATGGAATATGTCACTACCTGAAAATAATAGCAAGTATGAACGTAAAAGCTGGTGTCAGGTTGCTGATCGCCGAAGCTAGCGTGGGTGAACTATAATTAATCCCTGTGTATCCCATGATTTGAGATGAACTCCTGCTCCACAACCCAAAAAATGATGATTGATAAGCCTTTCCTTTTCACTTGCACACCTCATTGAAGGACAAATTACTTAATCATCTCACAAAACCCACTACTTTTTAGGCTTCAAATATCTACACACGCAGTCGGTTAAGTAATATTTACCCTATAAGCCCAAGAAGAGCAATTTTATACAGTATAGAGAAGCTCAGTGGAGGAAGCACTCTTGATCTGCGTAAGAATAGAAGCACATGTATTTAGTTCATAACATTAATCTTGTTTTCTCCAAAAACCCAACCCACCAAGCAGGTGAGATGAGAGAGAGAGAGATAGGGACCTGTAGGAGATGAATGGAGCGGGAAGAAGAACAAGAGCAGCAATTGCATAAGCATATACAACAAAAACATGGTAGCTCATGCCCTTCATAGTTGCTGCCTTGAAAAGCGTGTTTAAGCCCACGTTGACACACTCCATTGTCACCAACACTGCAAATGGCAATACATCTCTGTAACAGTACCTCTCTGCCATGGTTATGCACCTCTCTCTATCTCTCTGTCTCTTCACCACAGAACACTAAAGCACAAAACAGGGGAAGAAAGAGAGATTGTCGTGTGTAAAACAGAGAGGATGAATGCACAAAGGAAGGCGATGCTTTTTCTTTCCAAGAGGCAAGTGTTGACAAGTTATCGTAGTGGCGCAATTATTTAACAAGGCTTGCATTTTATTATTATTGTGGTCACAAACATATACAACTACTACTAGCATAGCTGTGGGTAAGAAGCAATGGTTATAGTGTGAAAGGCATCTTTCACTTGATTGATTATTGCACGCATAGGTACCAATTAGCATTTCATTGGTCATTTTTAGAACTTGGGGTCAATTATTTACCTTCAAAACGTCGATTCATACAAGACAAATGGATTGGGGGATTTAATGTTTTTTTGAGTTAAGGAGAAACCAATGCATTAGGTTTGATTAGCCTTTTACATAAGTGGGATTGATTCGTGTGCCAAGCACACGTTTCTCTCATCCTTGACCATGGCAAGGATCTCGTTCTCGCCGTCGCTTTTCTTAAAGGACACAAGTGGTCCACATCACTCTATAATCTATACAGGCCTTCATCAATCAATCAGAATTCAGAAACCAAATTCTTTATTTGGACTTCGATATCTTGGGCATTATTGGACTAAAGAATCGACGTAGAATTATTGTCAACAGTTGAAGCGCAAGTTGAATACGGAATCATTGCCTTTTCAAACTGATAAGAGCATAATGCTCACTCCTTCACTGAAGTGACGTTTTCAGTTGCACTAAGCCAGTTCAACAACTCATGCCAATTTGGTCAAATCTCCCACCCAATTCACCCACCATTTTAGGTTTCTAATATGGAACGGTCTATCCCAAAGCTCGATTCCCAGTTCTGGACATTGGAGATCAACACCCAAAAGGGTTAATTGTATTGTACTTTTATGTCATTAACTCTTTGTCGTTAAGGAAGGGAAAACGAAGGCAATGTTGGCATTCCTTTAAGTTGCACAACGAAAAGCAGCGCAGTCCCTAAAGAGGACAGGAAAACAGAGACTTGCAACTTGAAATACAGAGTATGAGAGGCTTTATCACTACTTGTGGAATAAAAATCCTCCACTTGAAGCAGAGAACAACTCTTATCTTCTATTTATGGTTTAGTATTATGAATTATGTCTGTCTGTTTCCATTAACTAAACACCAAAACTAAAGCTACGGTGGATATTGAGTTCAAAACTATGTGATTTTAATTTATCTTTACGTAATAAACGATTTCTTTACTCAGAATTATATTTTCATTGCTCCTATTGTTTGTTGAAATTGGCTACTTTTCAATTAATTATCATTCACAAATAATTAAGAGGTTTAAAAAAGTATACGATGTGGTTAATTACCACGCTCAAAGCTAATTACATGTAATTTGCTCGTAATTAGAGATCATAATGGGTCGGCTCATAGGTTAATTCCGCCAATTTTTTTAAAATTAAAAGTATAAAATATTTTTTTATTAGGCTCGGGCCTACTCGAAATCTAACTCTTTTGTCGTTTTGCTCAGAATAATTAATCCTCAAGTAAGTCTGGCTTAGGCTAACCCATGAGTCATCCCATTAAAAACATATGAATTTGGACCTATAAGTCAGTCTATTGTCATCTCTAATTGTCGTAATATATTAAATTTGAACTTTTAATAAAACATTAGACATTCCTTTTTTATGATTGTTGCAACCATTACCGTTGGGTATCAATTGTATTATATAAAATAAAAGGGTCAATCATCCAATATGTTAATTGCATCATTGCATTATTGGTCAATTGAAATCACATGTATTAGTATTATTATCATTGATTAATTCAAGGTATTATTTACTTATTTAGTTTTCTTATTTAATTACATTTATTATTTATATATTGATTAATTACAAACTTGAACACCTGACTATTTAAGGAAAGTTAAAGTTTTGGTATTTATTAAAAAAAAGAAAGAAATCTCTTTGATGTTTATTATTGAAAAAAAGAAAAAGAACAAAAAAATAGGTGATTAAAAGGATACTATTTGAATCAAGTGAATTTTAGATTAATTTAAGTTGAAACTTGTGTGCATAAATTTGTATAATTTCCTTCAATGTGTTTAACCTATAAACTTCTTTTTCCATTCCTTTACCTATAAACTTCTTTTTCCATTCCTTTATCTAATTGGCGTTACAACTCTTATTAAGTCCCTTTGATTTATGTATTAAATTTATTTTTGTCTGAGGTGGAGATATAATTTATGAGCAAACTTATGTAAATAGTTTGCTATGCTTTAATTTAAGAGCTTAATGAACCTTAAACATTTTGAAGATATAAAGAAAAATCTATGAGACGATGTCAAGTCTTGTTTCATTTGATTTTGATGGAATTGATGAGATGTTTTATTTTCATTCTAAAAATGTGTCCTACGAATGTTGGTTTTCTCAATTGTTATACTATCTTAACCTTTTAATGTGTATTAGTGTTTAGGATATTTTTGGATAATATGAAAGAAGATACGAGACTATTAGGAGGATGATTGAGTATTAAATTGATATATACTTAAGAACAAGCATGAGTCGATACGGGGAAATTTAATAAGATGTTGTTTGGTTATCTTAATTGGACCTATTTCTTTTGTTTTAGATTAATTTTGGTACTTTAATGGTGAAATTAATATTTATTCTGTTTTAGAAGATAAAAAATAGAGATTACATCAAATTAAATCATTATTTGTAACAATTATGATTTTTGGAAAAAGTTGACAAATTGTCGTAATAGATAAAGCAAGATCATGCCTAATGCTAGATTCTAATTCAATTATGAGACTTATTCTCATCCCTATTATGTAGGGATTTGAAATTGTTTAGAAGACAATCTCTTTTACTTTTTGGGTATGAAAAAGGAGAGAAAAACGTACACATACATTTCTCCATATCATTCTCTTTCACTTTCTTTATTTTCTTTTCATCTTTCATACATATGGGGCTAAATTCAAATATTATGATTCAAGGGAATTCAAAACTCTAGTTGTAACCTTATGAGATATTATTCTCAACTTAGATTTTATTTTAATTTAAGTATTTCTTTTGTTGCTCTTTTATTTCGTGAGTCATCAATATTGATTTATCTGACAAATTAATATAATATCTATAGCTATTTATAAATTCAATTATCCATAATTGTCATGAATGATTAGTACAAGCAACAAATATCTCATTTATGAATTTGTATATTTATCTTATGATAAATAAAAAAAACTAAATTGAATAGTTGTAGGTATCTCAATCATTTAATTTATGGTTTTGTCTTTTTCATTAAGCATATTGCTATCATTTAATTGATATGGAATGTTATCACACTCAATCAATTTATGGTAAGTTTTGAGTTGAATGCGAAGTTTGAACCAATTAATTTAAGAAAATTTAAGACTTATTATGACTATCCTAATAGGTTTCTGACTAACTGTTGAATTATGAAAATTATTTTTTTTAGACCAATGATCATTGTTACAATTGGATGAAATATTTTCCTTCAATTGGGAGTTAATTAAAATTGAATTTCTCATATTCAGTTAATTTATTTTGATTTTTGTTACTTTTAATTTTTTAGTTAATTAATTATAAATTTCCACTCTATTTTGTCAATTGAAATTAATAAATTAATTTTTAGTTCTACAATTATTACAGAAATTTAGTTAATCGAAATTAATTTTAATGGTTTCAACAATTCGATTACCTATCATGCAAAAGTTACAGAAGAAGATTATAGTAATCTCAGCAAGGTACATCTTTATAACTTCAGCCTGTAAAATGTGTACAAGTTTGTTTCACCTCCTTCCAAGTATGTGATTCCGCAATTTCTTTAAATAGAGACCATCAAATAGCTAGTACCTGAATGATATACCAACTTGACAAAAGAAGTTTGTCTATAACAAGTAAGAAGCCATTGAAGATCCAATTTGATTCGGACGAGCTTGTTGGAGATATGATTCAAAAACTATTGCAGGAGATATAATTCCAAATTTGTTGGAGAAAAATACTGCAACAAACTCCCAAATCAATTGATTAGTTAGCTAGTTAATAAGAGATTTTTAGTGTTTTTAGTTAGCAAGAATATATGTGAATGACATAACTTTTTGGATTTAGTTAGTTATTTGTTAGCCTATAAATTATCATCCTAACGTGTATTGATAGTGCATTGGAGTAAAAGGGCATATGTCCTCTGTTTCTTTAAAAATATACGAAATTCTTGTTTCTTTTGTTGTTTTTTTTTTTGCAGTAGTAATTTCTTTTAAAAGTAACATTTAGTATCATAGCTCCTGATGATCTTAAGCGACCTATGAGTGTTCGAGAGACAACAACAACATGGTATCCAACAATACATCAACTCTTTCACCTCTAATCTTTAATTAGAAGAGCTATCAAGTTTGGGCAATCAAAATGAAAACTCACTTGAGAGGTATTGACTTGTGGCAGTGGGTCGAAGGTGAAAGGCAAATACCAGCTCTAGACACTCAATCAAATTAGGGCTTATGAAGATGAAGAAGCTAAAGCTCCAAGAGCCTTATCTCAAATTCATGATGTTGTCTTTTAATCAAAATTTCCAAAAATTATGGGTTATGAAATAGCCAAGGAAGCTTGGGACACATTGAAAGAACTCTATCATGGCAACAATAGAACAAAGTGGATGCAATCGTTAACTATCAAAAGAGATTTTGAGATTCTAAAGATGGAAGAAAGGGAGACTCTATAAGAGTTTTTTGACAGGCTAATGATGGTGGTAAATAAAATTAGATTGATGGAGAAGAGCTACCTGATAGCAAGATTGTCTTGCAAGCTTGCGCGAAAGATTTGAGGCAAAATTTTCATCTCCAAAGGATTCAAGAGATATCAATCAAAATACCTTACCTGAATTAATCAATGCCTTGCATGCTCAGGAGCAAAGAAGAATGTTGAGAAAAGAAGTAAGTCAACATGTAGTTGAGGGGACTTATCTAGCAAAGGCCTCAACTTCAAAAGGAAAAGCTCAATCTCAATGTGATATTTGGAGAAGCTTGGTCATCATAAAGATAATTGTTGGCACAAGAGAAAGCCTCAGTGTTTCAAGTGCAAGAAGTTCGAGTATATACAAAGGAATTGCAAAAATAAGACTGAAGAAAGTGTCAATTTGGCACATATTGCTGAAGAAGAAGAAAATTTGTTTTAATATTGGTGAGAAGTGGATCAAGGAGAAGCTTTTTGGAGGAAGTGCTCCAACCATTGAAGGGTGATGGGAAGCACATCATTAGGAACATGGAGTCTGTGATTTTGAATCAAGGGAGAGTGTTGGATATATGATTCAAAAAATGTTGCAAGAGATATGATTTCAAATCTATTGAAGAAAAATACTACAACAAACTATCAATTCAGTTAATTATTTAGCTAGTTAATTGGATTTTTAGTGTTTTAGTTAACAAAAATATCTGTTAGTAGCATAACTTTATGGATTTAGTTAGTTATTTGTTAGCCTATAAATAGCATCCTAACATGTATTGATAGTGCATTGGAGTAAAAGAGTATCTATCATCTGTTTCTTTAAAAATTTACAAAATTCTTGTTTCTTTCATTTTGTTTTTTGCAACAGTAATTTCTTTTAAAACCAAAAAAGTTGAGAGGCCACTGAAACCAAACAGATGATTTTGGAATTGCAATGGATAGAACTTCATGGCCATTATGAAGGGCCGCAACTAAGGCAACTAATATTGATAGTAGAGTTTCAATGACATTGGCCCTGAGTACTGAACTTCTTATACCTAGCATCTCAATCCTTATTGAGGTCCTTACATAAAAAAACAAAAGAGTTTGAAATTTGTTTCAATGAAGAGCTACTAGAAGTTTCATACATAAACATATTGGATTATATTAAGCCATCATTGTGTTTGTTAGCCTAAATTTCATCAATTAAGTCTTCCCCTAGCTATGAGACAATTGATCTCTTCATTTGCAAATTTAACTTCTTAATAAAAGAAACACAAGAATAGAATTAGATACTACACAACAAACATATAGGTTTGTTGACTCATATAGACACTAATGATCCACTAAAGCTTGTTTTACACAAGCAATTTTTCCTTCATTCTCAGAGTGATCTGGAAGTGAAGATTCCTTGTTATAATAGATAATCTGATATGTATTAAATTCTTGTGGTAAATCTTGTTACAACTCTTTGGTTCAGCTCCAAATAATCTATTGTTCCACTCTTTTCATATGTAGCATATTACTATGCTAAAGCTAATTCAAAGTAGTTTAATGTCATATTTGTTCCGCATTGTGATTGTTGAGGCCCAATTGACAATCTCAGACCGTGTTGGCTTTGTATTCGAGCCGAGATGCTTTGAGATCCTATTCCATATTAGTGATGAGAAATTACTCTTGAAGAGAGGGTAGTTGATGTCATCCACATGGTGCATGCAAAGTTCACACTGCAGGCTTAGGATATTGAAATTAATGGTATCTTTTATTGGAAGTCGGCCTCTAATGGCTAGCTAAAGTATGAAAGTGAGCGCGGTACTTATACTGGAATCTCATGCCAAGCATTGACATTGGGTCTTCACACATAGAGTTCCCATTATGAGGTCTTGCATGATCATACGGAAAATTCTTAGAATTCCTCACCAATCCAATGAACTATATCGGACTCAGATGAGTTCGATCTATATGATGAAAGGTTGTTGATTATCTCTTATAGTCATGTAAAAGAATGAAACGAACATGACCATTAATTATCCTTAGGCCTTGCTTGATAAATGGCTCATCAGCCAAAAAATTGAATTGTGTGATCATGTCAAATAACTAATGGATATGTTTAGTAATCAATTGATTAGGTTGGTGGATTGAACTCAATCAACTGATTTTTTTAAAAACTCCTAACAAGGAGCATTTTGCTCTGCAGCGTTTTATTTAATACATGAAAAGTCGATTTACCCTTTACAATTAGAAACATGCATGAACGAAACCATCTATGATCTGAGACCCTACCTTTGCTCAGAGTTATATATCTTCTCACCAATCAATAATTGCCCTTTTTAAAAAAAGCTTTATATCTTTCAAGGATTCAAAGTTTATTATCTTCTCACCAATAAATAGAGATGGATGATTTTCATACTTTGGATTGGCATGCAGAAGCTTTGTAATTCTTCGTAGAAAGTTAGGTGGCATGTAAAAGCTTTTTAGAGATGATTGCTTTTGATTTATGGCCATGATTTTATTATTATTATTATTATTAGTATTATTATTGTTGTTGTTGTTGTTATTGTTATTATTAATCTGTTGATTGCCAAACAGAGTTAATCATTTCCTAAACCTATCTTTTTGATTGAATTGAAGTCTTTAGAGAGTGAAAAGAACTTAGTTTATACAAGGGATCAAGAGAATGTCATGAATTAAAAGTTGGTACTTTTCTCATCATTGATTCTGTGCTTCACAACCTTCTGCATGCATTCTCTGTTGCTTGAGTTTTGCCTCATATTCCATGAGATGCTGGAGCTTATGCTAAAGTTTATAGCATGAATTCTTGAATATCTAATGTAAAAGCAATTACTTTGACCATGTTTACAAGGTTTCCTTGGCCTCCTTAATGTATTAAATATTTCTGTTAGCATTAACTCAAAGTTAATTTTTCATCTTTATGAAGACTCATAAGTATTTTTTTAAAAAAAGTAACTCAGCAGTGGCCACAGGAAATTAACAGTTAAAATAAAGAGAAGACCTGAAAATGGTTCACTGTTCTTCTACCTACCATGCTGGACCCCGCTCCCGGAGACCTGCCATCCGTGCTGGACCCCGTTCACAGAGCCCAACTATCTAGAACGGAAACACAAACGAATACCGTTGAGCCTGAGTCCCGACCCCAAGGCTGGACCCAGGGTGAATCGTCGGGACTAACAACTGTCAAAAACCGCGGAAGCCATACATAATAATCT
>JANZLC010000008.1:10369874-10389165 GCA_026413385.1 Erythroxylum gracilipes | reverse complement strand
ATTATATTTGAATTAATCAATTAATTATATTTGAATTAATCAATTAATTATATTTGAATTAATCAATTAATTATATTTGAATTAATCAATTAATTATATTTGAATTAATCAATTAATTATATTGTAATTAATTATATTTTAATTAATTAATTGTATTTAATTAATTAATATTAAATTTTTTTAAAAAAAGAGTCACTACTAAGAAATGAGTTTCATTCTTCTACTAAATGAAGGGTACGGAGGATTCCTCAAAAGTAAGATATCAAACTATTGCCCCTGTAATGATAATCAACAACTAGTCACTCACTTTTCATTCCTTACCCATTAACTCATTCCCAAACCCATCAACCAAATACCCTTAAGTATTACAAAATGAACTACGATTTCCATAGAAGTGTTTATTCTATATTTGTGAAAAGACTATAAATATAAATATATATGACTCAATTAATATTATAAGATTTTCATAGTTACAAGTAGATTCTTTAATTAATTCACACTATTTAATTCTAACATCATACTATCATAGTTGTAATTTAATATTTTAAAATTGTTATTCTTAAGGTCCCCTTAATTTGAAAAATTTTCATCATGTCAATTCTTACTCTTAATCTTCTAAGATCTTTAAGCTTTAATATCTTTGTGAAAATATTGAAACTTGATCTTGAGTTTTCACATACTTCAACTCTACTTCCTTATTGATTATACATTTTAAAATGAAATAATACCTTGTATCTATATGCTTATTGCTTCAATCATGTAACATAGGATTTTTTGCAAGTATTCGTGTAAGCATGTTATTAATATAAATCTCTGTAGCGTCTTCTTGCGGCAAGTGAAGTTCCTGCAATAATTTTTTAAGCCTAACCCAATAGCACGATAAACACATGAAGTTGTTGTTGTATATTCAAGTTCACAAGTTGAAAGTGTAATAATAGGTTACTTCTTTGAACTCCAGAAGATAGCACAATTATCTATTAAAAAATGCAAAACCAATTATATAACACAATTATCCATAAAAAAGCAAAACCAATTGTACTTTTTCTATCATTAATATCTCCTTTAAAATCATTGTCACAAGTCCGATAACTTTGAATTATAAAAAGAGGAATAAAATAGTCCAAAGTCAAGTATACCTTTTAGGTAGCGAAAAATCCTCTTATCAACTTTCATATAGGTGGAGGTAGGAGCTTCCATAAGTTCACTTACTACAACCGAATAAAAGATATATGGCCTTGTATATGTTAAATATCTCAGAATTCCCATGAGACTTTCGAAAATAGTGAGATTTTCCTTATGTGTATTTACAGAATTACAATCAAATATTTTGAACTTTTTCAAAACCTCTGTTGCATAACCTTCTTAGGAAATGAATATTCCTTTCTTTATTTGCCTTATCTTTAGGCTTAATAATATGACCTAAGTCATATGTTGGTCATTTCAACAAGTTTAAATTGTTACCATTGAAAATAAGATCATCCACAATGAATTAACCCATTCTCATGAAAATATTTGTCATTGAGGTTATTCTATACCTTAAGGGATTTCTTTAATCCATACAAAACTTTCTTCAATCTAAAAAAATTTTCTTCATGTCTTTTGACTATATAACCCAATGGTTGTTCAACATAGACCTCTTCTTCAAGATAGCCATTAAGGAAGCCCAAATATGCATCTAGTTGATAAATTTTCATTTCATTTAATCTACTAAAGAAATGAGTAACCGAATGTCTCCATTCAAGCAACATGTTCAAAAACTTAATCCTATATTAGTCATCATTTGTGACGGCAGATCTTTTCAAGGCTCTATATATATGGAACTCCAATTTCTCCTTATTTATCTTAAGTGTAAGCTTTTTTACAGTCACATCAATCATAACCCCTTTATTGGCCAAAAATGGTCTGTTGGTGGAGTTACAGCCCAATATGTGCATTGCCTCAGGTGATCTCCAGTACTCTAGCCAATGACTCCATGTGGACTCAGAAATGAAAGAGGATCGTACACCAGTATTATGTATCTGATTAATAAAATCGCGATAACGTGCACGAGCTCGCGACTCCTATACACTATGTATTATCCCGTCGAGTTCAGAACTCGCAACTCCTATACACTATGTATTATCCCGTCGAGTTCAGAACTCCAGTAAAAATGTTTCTGAAAATAAAAGAAATAAATTCATTAAAGCTTATAATCTATTTATATGTATGTTATTAATGTATACAACAAACAGGAAAAAAAGATTTATCGCATATTATACCTCAAACTCCTGAAAGTAAAATGCCTTTGTGACCTCAGAGATCTTCTTCCATGCATAACCCTCATGATCAATCCTCTCTTTAAATGTATTTAAATAATAATAATTTTATTTCATTGATTTTACTTTTTAACTGTATTTAATATTTGTAATTAATTTTCAAATTTATTAATAAGTACTTTAATTAAATTTAAAATATCTTTAGAATATATAAATTATAACTTACATTTGATTTAAATATTAAAAAATATATTTTTTAATTTAAATTATGTTAGTTAATATAACAAAATAAAAAATATTCAATAGATTAAAATTTTAATTTCTTTACAATTAAGTTATCTTATACATAATCATTATCAATACATAATCATATATTAACATTATAAGTTATTTTTATTTTTAAATAAATTGAAACAACAATTTCAAATTCAACCCGATATAACATTCCTATAAACAACTATAATATATCAACATACATTCTAAACTTCTTCCAAAAGAACACCAATAATTCAAATTCAACAACATTTCAAGTCAAACAATTATAAGCATTTTCTCAAACACTTGGTGTGCATCTCATTTTTCATCCCTAATTCAACACAAAATTTCAAATTTGTTCCAAACATCTCCAACAAACATATACCCTACCATTAACAATCACTAATTAACATTTAAAATCAAACAACAAGTCCATATTACCCAAACCATAATCTACCAAAACACAAACGTAGAGGAAGGAGAGGATGGTTTTAAACAGGGCATTACCTTTGGTTAGGGTGCTCGGAGTAGGGGACGCCAGCGACGCACGCCTCCACGACGAAGGAAAGAACAGACGACGTTGATGGCTGCAGACGGTAGACACTGGCGGTGACGGTGAAGGAGAGAAGAAGAAAAGGAAAGTAGGGGCGCGATGGGGGAGGAGGTCTGCGCGTCTGCTTTAAAATGTGAATCAAAACGACATCGTTTTGGTTAAGCCAAAATGACGTCGTTTTGTTACATTTTTAAACGAAAATTGGGTTATGGCATTATCGACATTTTTGTACTTCTCTCTGCCGTCTTATTTTTCCGACGCGGTAACATTCCATCTGTAATTACCGACGGAATGTTACTGGTCCCTAAAATTTCGTCGATATTAAGCTCTTTTTCTTGTAGTGTTCCAATAAATGGTACATAGCATTGAGATAAGTTGTTGTTATCTCAATTATGCTATGTACCAATAGTATATAGCATAATTGAGATAACAACAACTTCGATTAAAAAGTTTGAAGTGAAGAAGTTCAATAGAACTAGGAATTTCATATTATGGAAACAAAACGTGAAGGACTTGTTGGCATGGCAAGTTATGAATGGGTTATAAGAGAATAAACCAGAAGATATGTAGAAGATTAACTAGGAAGCATTACATAAGTGAGTAGCTAGAACTATATTGCTTTCTCTAGCAAACGAGTTCATGTATCAAGTTATAAAGATTGCACCCTCAATGGAGATAAGGAAAAAAATAGAGAGTTAGTACATTTCAATATCTCTCAGAAATACGTTGTATCTAAAGCAAAGACGATATAAGTTAAAGATAGAAAGGAAACATATTTGGAACACCATATCAATGTGTTTAACTAAATAGTCAGTAACTTTTTAAGGATCAAGGTGACTTTTACAAATAAGGATAAAGCAATAATCTTATTTTTCTCTTTACTTATATAATATGATCATTTTGTGGCCACACTCATATTGAGTAAAGAGACAATTTCTAGGGATGGCAAAAAGGCCCAAGCTTGACCTGACGCAACCTTAAATTAATATACTTAGCTCAAGTTGATTAGATTTTAGGTTAGACTCAGATTTTTTTTAATTTTGAAGCTTCTAATAGACTTGCGCCTTTTTATATTTCAAACTATTTTAAAACTCAGGCCTTTTTTTAGGGTTGGAGCCTGACCCGAAGGCAAAAATTCTTCTAAATGGTGTGGTTTTGAATTTTGATGAATAGTTTCTTTCAGGCTAGTAAAGCCCAATCAAACTTAGGTTTGAGATAATTTTTTAGAGTCGATTGGATTTTAGGCTACTCGGGCCATATAGGGCCGAAGCCTGACTATCTCATTGCCATCTCTAATAGTTAGTGTGGAAGACATCAATGCTGCACTATTGGCTCATAGAAAATAGAGACTTACTATGAGTGAAAGCTCTCAAGATAAAGGATTGTATATAAGAGGTAACCAAGATTATGAAGGAAGTAGAATAAAGATGGCTAGTCTAAGAAGAGTTCTATATCTAAATCCAATAGTTGAAAGATAATTCAGTTCTACAAAAGTGAACAAACTAGACATATCATGAGGAGTTGTTTAAACAAGAATAGGGTAAGATGACAAAAGGGAGTTTGACAATTCATCAAGAATTATTAATGTAGTGCACAATGATAATTCAACAATTTCTTTGATTTTTTGTAGGTCTGGTATAGAAGTTTTGATAGATAGAACTACGTGGGCTTAATTCCGTGGTGGTTAGCAATAGAGATATGTTCTACATTTCAATTAATCAATTTTAGGACTTATAGATATTGGATACATGATGCTTATATCTTAAGACACTATACAAAGATTAGTTTGTGTCATACACATTAGGCAACTTTTTGATTATCCAATTGAGGGATAATATAGGTTGAGAAATTGTCAGAATATGACAGGTCAAGAATAAAGTGTTTAATGGCGTTGTTAGGATATTGTGTGATGTTTGATATGAACTAGATTTAAGTAAGAATTTGCTTTCTTTTGGCACTTTACATGCTAACAACTTTAGCTATAAAAGTTATAGAGATAATATTAAGGTTGTAAAAGGTTCATTGGTATGATGAAAAACACTAGTATAAAACATCTATAGACTAATGAAAAGCATAATTATACGTAGAGAGCTAAGAGATGGCCCAACTATATTATGACACATGTGATTAAATCATCTTAGTAAATAATGGATGACATAACTTTATAAAAGGAGCCTACTGAAGGGTGTCAAACAATATAAGTTAGATTTCTACAAGTTTTACGTTCTTGGAAAATAGTCTAAGGTAACATTCAAGGTGGGCAAGTACCAAACCAAGGGAATTATAGACTATGTACATATTAAAATATGGGTCATACTAAAGAGTTGTTGTTAGGTGAGTTTCATTACTTTGTGACACTCATTTATGAATTTTAAGAAAATTTTAGGTATATTTCATGAAGCATAAAATCAAGGTCTTTACAAGGTTTAAGGTGTGGAAAGTTGAGGTAGAGAATTAAGTAGATAGAAAATTTTCATTATTTGAAATCAAACAATGAAACTGAGCAAATGGACTCATAATTACAAAAAACGATGAGTGTTTGAGACTAAATGAATAGCTCCCTAAAATTTTTTAAGAGGAAGTAGTTATTATGATGTATTACATCATCAATAGATCACAATGAACCTTAGTGGATGAGAGATTGGCAAAGGAAGTATGGATAAGAAGCAAAGTATACTTCTCTCAATTGAAAATATGTAGTTGTCCTTCATACATGACGTTTTCAGTGATAAGAGATCCAAGCTTATTCCAAATTCAAAAAAAATTATATATATTGACTACCTTAAAGGTGTAAAGGGATGCAATATTTGATGAGTAATATATGTTGAAGCAAACATACATAGAGAATGTGTCAGGATCAATAAAGGGTAGTACAAAGGTGGTACACGTACAATTAAATAAGCCTAGAATATACTTAAAAGAGACTAAAAAATCTAGATAAAATATTATCTTAGTAAAAGAGTATAAAGAAAATATTCACAGATAGAGTAAGATGTAATATTAGGCTACCAAATAGATATAGTTATGAATATTTGATATCTTTTTCACTCATCATAAGTAAAGAGGATTTGACAAACTTTTAAGAGGGTATTACCAATAAAAAGAAGGATAAATGGATGGAGTTACAGTGGACGAGGTGAAGTCCTTGCACAAAAAATAGACATGGAAGCTATTGTAGTTTGTCAAAGGGAAGAGATCAATACGATGCAAGTAGGTATACAAGAGGAAGCCAAAAATAGTAGAAAAAGAAGAAAAAGAGTTTAAGACTCGACTAGTGGTAAAAGTGTAAACACAACAGAAGGGAATTAATTATGATGAAATATTTCCTACAGTGGTTCATCATAGTTTTATTAGGATTTTAATGGCATTAATAGTTAGTTTGTGTTTGTATCTGGAGTAGATAGATTTAAAGAAAATTGTTTTGGTGGTGACTTAGAGGAGAAATTTTATATGGAGTGATCTAAAGGGCTTAGCTAACCTGATAAGTAGTACAAGTTGTGTAAATTGGAGAAGACGCTACAATCTCCATGATGATGGTATAAAAGTTTTGACTTTACATAATTCAAATTGGTCAGAGAAGATATCATTATAGTTATTATGTATATTTAAAGAGTTTTGATGATAGATCTTTTATTTGTCTACTACCCCGTGTGGATGATATGCTAATTGTTGCGAAGAGTATGCATAATATGAACAAGCTAAAGACTCTTTTTAGAAATAAATTTTATATGAAAATTTTGGATGTTGTCAAGAAAATATCAAGAATGGATATTCAAAGGGATAAAAGCTCTAGAAAATTATGGTTATCTCAATGTAGCTAAATTAAAAAGGTATTAGATAGATTTATAATGAGTTAGACTAAACCATGAGTCTTCCTTTGATAAATTATTTCAAGATTTTCCGAGAATAGTGCCTAAAAACATATGCAAAGAATGATGATATATCTAAAGGTACCATATGCTAGCACTATTAGATGTTAATGTATATAATAATGACATAATATATTCAAATGTGTTTAACCTTTTAAGATTTTTTCAATTCAGTTCTTAAGCTTTTAAATTTTTTAATTGAGTGACTAATCTTTTAAAACCTTAACAATTCAGTTTAAAATGTTATTTTTTTATGATGTAATATGTCTAATAAATGTCACGTGGATGTCCATCTATTAGCTACATCAATAAAAAATTAACATTTTGAGCTCAACTGTTAGGGTTTTAAAAGGTTGATCGCTCAATTGAAAAATTTTAAAGCTTGGACACTGAATTGTAAAAATCTCAAATAATTGAGCACATTAGGATTGGATATCCCTATAATAATTTATACCAAGTTAGATTTGACTTATGCTATTAGTCAAGTTAGTAAGTACATGTCAAAATTTGAAAGACAATATTTGTGAGAAACAAAGTGAATATTCATGTAATTGAGGGGTATATTAAACCGTGGAATTGTGATTAGCATTTATCAAGATTTGGTTGTGTAAAAAAATGAGTTCAAACTATGTCGGAAATTTGGATAAGAGGTTTTATAGCAAGGCCTATTCATTGTGAATCAACGCTATAGTCTTCTATAGTTGTATTATATACAAATGAAGTAGAGTACATGATGGTGATTGGGTTTACTAAAGAAACATCATAGCTTACATGAACATGAAGGAGGTGAGTATTAATTAAGGAGAAGTTTAAATACATTATAATAGTCAAAGTGTCATTTATTTGACAAAGAATCAAGTGTATCATGCAAGGACTAAACACATAAATGTAAGTTTTATAAGATTAAGGGTTTATTACCTTTAGATAGATTTTGCTCGAAAATATTCACAGCATGGAGAATGCAGGTAACGTGTTTGCAAAGCTGGTTACCATAAAGAAGTTTAAGTATTGATTAGACTGATTAACGTATCAAAGAGTTAAACATAATTACAATCTAAACTCAGACTGTATTTGTCAAGGTGGATATTGTTGTGTATGACTGATAAATAAGCATGCAATCTTGGAATTTCAGAAAGAAAATGATCATTTTTCAGAAGTTTTTGGATGAGCACGATATCGGACACAAGCATTTCCTTTAGATATTCGAGGTAAAGACAAAAGTATATTGGAATGGTAACAAATTTTTTAGGAAGACACGATCTAGGATACGAAGATATCACATGTCATATTCATGTGTGCAAAAAAGTAGGGAGATCCACAACCTACAACCTGAGACACGATCATATCCTAATCACATCCTTTACATGCATCTAATGTTGTAAAAGTGTTTCGAATTTAAAATATAATTTACTCATGTTTTAATAATATGCCATCGACTTCTCCTATACTTGTAATATTGGTTTAGACCACTTTCTGTCATAGAGTAAAACTGATGAACTATGAAAGGATGTATCTTAGACTTGAAGCAAACACTGCCATGATCAGATACTAACTAAAAAAGAAAAGTAGGAATTATCAAACATCACGGATTTTACGGCTACAAGTAAAACTGACGCCCTTTTACATTCAATATGAACGAAAAACAGAGAGCCGATGTGAACTTATAGTATCTTCAAACTGACGTAACATCATTTTCTTTTTCTTTTTTTTCTAGATCGAACATTGAATTGCACAAGAATAAGGTCATGAGTTCGTGCTTTTGAATTAGATAATATGGAAATTGGGAACCTTGAACCAAGGAGTAGTTTTTGGTCCACAAAAGACCACACTTAATAATCTTTTTTATGGACTTTAGTGGCTTTGGTTCAATATTATTGACTTCAAAGTTTCACTCTAATCAGAAGTGACGACATCCAACGGTGGTAGTTTGTGTTTATTGTACTTAAAGAGAAGAGATTTTGAGGTAAATTATGCTTGCATTACTCGTCTAAAAAAACAATTTTACTAGCAACAGTATGATCACCTAATCCAGTCTAGTACTTCTTTTGCTCACCTAGATGGAGGAGATGACTTCTATCTTATTGGATGCATGTTTCCACATTAATGGTTGCACGAGGGGGAAAATATTTGGTCCAAGTAAACAAGTTAGACTACCGGAAATGGATGTGTTTCCATGCCATAAGCTTAAATGTCTCTGCATAGAAATGTCCTTCCTTACTTCCCAACGTAGTCAGTAAGTCTGATTACGTGTTTGAACCAAGAACTTGCTTGGTCCAAACATATGTTTCACTATAAAAAGAGAGGCAATAACACACTAACTTCTGTATATCTAACTGCAATGGCTAGACAGCTCAAGACATGGAATGCCCTTGTCCTGGTATTCCTCTTGACCTTCATCGTGCTCATCTATAGCGCACTGGGTCGTCCGTTTTCTCCAAGCCATAACCGCCATGAGGATGGACTTGATGTTGTTCAAGTACTTGAAGACCTTGCTCTTTGGGGGATCAAGAAGGGAGGCCCTAGCCCTGGGGAAGGGCATTGATTGATCCACTTCTTCTCTCAGCTTAATTTTAGGTCAGCAGTTTCGGGTTATAGCAGCTTGGTTTTCATTATATGTTGTTTTATTAGCTATTCAAGTTAGGATACCCCTTTGTACTGTTTACTGCCAAGTTCCTGTCCAGTAATTTAGTAAAACTCAGATTTCAGTTTCTTGATCAGATTATTCCCAAGTTTTGGACATTAAAGTTATGCATAATTCAACAAATGTCAGGGGAAATGGACTCTTTTGGTCCCCAGTGGCAACCTTTGTTCCTGGATCAGCAAAATTTTGATTCCCAACTAAAAGCGTATTATTGCCCTCCCTGCTTACATGAAACATATGGATACGTCTCTAAAGAAAATGGAGTTCTAGTTCTACTAACAATCTAACATAATTCAGGGTATAATCATAAGAACAGCAAAACCAAATTTTTAGGATTATAACTTCCAACTTCGCTAGAAGGAGGGCTTGAACCTCCGACCTTGTAGTTAACAGCCACACGCTCTAACCAACTGAGCTATTCCAGCACATACATAGTGATTGAATATAAAGCTATTTATTTTTTAAAAACGAAAACCTAAAGTTGGCAGCGTATTGTAACATAAGTTGGGTTCCGATTGTGCACCATTTTGACCATATTTTATGTTTTCGAGCTGGGACTCTTGGACACTCCTTGTCTGGATCTAAAATTGTTAATAATGCCACTTTGTTGAGAATTCTCATAAATAGTTTTGCAGGTGTAAATAAAAGTATAAGTACATAATTTCAAGAACCTGAAGCTCTCTTTTACTTGTTTCTCCTTCAACTAAAGTTCTTGCCATATTTCCCAACTCAGTCACTTTCACTTTTGGGTCAACAACAGAAAGTCGTAATCTATAATAATAATAATATCAGCATTCCGTCGCAACTTGATTTCTCTTTACATCTTAGTTATAAAGATAAATTGTACAACTTGTGCTTCTCTTAAGAAATCAAACAGGCCAAGAAAGATGCTAAAAGGAAAAAAGAATTGAATAGAAACATTAAGATGCACCTTCCTAAACTCACCTTCAGCACTCATCCTCATAATCACCAGTAAAGTTTCTAATATATACTCTTTTGCTTGCCCCCTGATAACTTGAATATTGATTAATAAGCAGGGGAATAACCAGAATAGTTGTACCGAGGTCGAATATTATTATAGTGGCTGTACCTAGGATCTGCATAGTCTACAGCCTTAATCACCACAGCTTCGCGACGTCCATCCTGTTCCTGGACTGCCCCAAACACAATCTCATTTGTTTCACAGCTTTTCTCATAGTATGTTTTCGGGTTAGACATATACTGCCTGTTATGCTGCTGCTGTTGCTGTTGCTGCAATTGTTCCTGCAGTTGTTGCTGGTGGTACTGCATCTGTTGCTGCCGGTTATAGTCACCGTCCCAACTGCTGCAGTAGCCCCTAGGTTGCTTCAAATGGTGGTTCCTTTCCATTACTTCCTTGGCCATAAAAGGATACGTTTTCTTTGGGGTAGGAGCTCTGGTTTCTAATGGAGGTGGTTCGTCTTCATCAGGAATCACATAGCTTTCTTGCATGGACCATGCATTTGAATGCCTAAGTACTGGCTGGTAATGCTGGTGGAACTGATACTGGAGGGTTTTCCTTCTCGAGCCGGAGAATAAGCCGCCAAAAAGTTCACCTACAGTTGATCCAGTATTAAGGACAAGCCTCCCAAGTGAACCAAAAAAACCTTCCTCTGGCTTCTGGGGTTCATCTTCATTTGGAATCAAAGGAGGCCTGAGAGATGTAGGAGGCCTTTGGTATGGTGGCATTGGTGATCCGTTATTGACATAAGCTTTTGAAACCTAGAAGAGAAATAGGTTCATGAAGATTAATTTCAGACATCTAACTTTGAGTTATTTTATCCAATCGGTACCTATTGCCATCCTACTAATTAGACGATCGAGAATAGAAAAAGGATAAGAGGACCTGGCATTACTTACACAAGTTGAAGAAAACAGTGCTTGCACCCTGCGCTGCAGCAATGCCAGCATGTAGCCAAAGAATCCAGCAGCAACAAGCACTGCCATTCCTGCAATTGCAGAAAATTACATCAATCTCCACATTTATGGGAGACGAACATAAAAGCAAGTTCTACATTGAGAAGTACCTAAATGGAAATTGCTATCGTAGTGATAGTTACAATCGTCATCATGGAGTTGAATTTCTCGAATTGCCTGGTTTCCTCTATCTATAACCAAAAGAGAGCAGCTACTCCCAACATAGATCAAATCAAAATCATCAGAAAACTTTGCATCTTCACTTGGACCGTCAACATGACCACCTCCTCTCGACCACTTACCGCCAGCAATAGTTGTAAACCCTGCATGAAACAAGACTGAACTCACTGAGATTGTTCATCAGCCACTTACATATTAGATATTAAATCTTTACTCAGAAAATTCTTGTCACGTATTATGGTGTGTTTATAGACAGAGATGTTGATTTTCTTTATGAATCCAATTCCAGAAATATACCTCCGTCACTGATCTTTCTGATGGCCATATTCAATGTGTCTGCTATGTATATATTCCCTCTGTCATCCACTGTAAGACCTTTCGGGTGATTCATCCTTGCTTCCTTTAATCTTCCATCAACATGTCCGGTGTACCCTTCAGGTGACCCAGCAATCAGCTTGGGTCTGCTATCTGCATTTTCTCAATCCGTATCAGCCTATGAAGTACGGTACAAGCTACTAGAAACTTTTTCTGGGTCAACACTGATATATACAAAGAAGACATGAAAGAATTTTGGCGCTCAGAAAAGTTAGTGCATGTAAAGCTCTGTCCAGTTCGCATATCTATAGAGGAGCAAAGTGAAGATCCTAAGATCCATTGCACCCAATTTCGGTTGAATCATTTTGAAGTTAATTAAAAAGAATCTTTAAAAGCCAAAAGAGAAAAGTGGAATTGGATTTTAAACTTGTAAATCAAGTCACTAAGCTTCTAAAGTAGAGCTGAGTGGCTAATCTTGTGGTAAACAAAAGCCAAACACTTAATTCTGTGCCCAAAAGAGAGAAAGGACTAGTGTAGGATGAGTAATTAACAGGCTTCCTAGCCAATAAGGAATGTCGGACATGGTGTGAAAACTACAAAAGGTGCAAATCTTCAAAAAGAATGGAATTCTTCAGGCCCAAAACGTTTATTGCAATTTAAAAAGTTCAGACTTGTCCTCATCAGATCAAGCCGAAATACATTTCTAATCCCTGTCTTTCTTTACGAAATCATAAATTTGGAATATTGTAATACTAATTGATCAAAGAAAAAGAATCAACAAATGAAGTCCATCCCATGAAGCAAAGAACCTCGATAGTTAAAATCAAACTCAAACCAAGGACAGAATCACACATGGAAGCACAATCATCACGATATTCCATGCACTCTTAATAAAATTAACTTACATGTAGTTAATGGTGTTGAGATCTTGTAAATGTTACTGTTCTCTGAATCCAAAACCAAGAGCTCTCCACTCGGAGATAATTCAACAGAGTATGGCTCAATCCCAAGCTTACTTCCGTCAAACACGGTCTCTACAGTATACCCACCTTCAAATTTCATCATGGAACGACTAGAGACAGCTGAAAATAAATCCGATGAACCACATCAGCGTGGAAATAACACACAGGAATTTTTTTTAACATCAAGCAGGGGATATGGCAAATGTGGCTTCAAGAGACGACCTTTTCCCGATTTAGCGTTGGATTTGATTGACCAAAGCCACTTTATTAGTGCGGAAACTACATTGGACACAACTCCACTTACAATTTCTGCATATTTGTGAGGATACAAAACAAAATTAGAACAAAAGAAGAGTCTAAAAACGAAGAAGTGGACAAAAAATGGCTGAAAAGCAGAGTAAGCTGTGAGCTTGCACTTACTTGCAGGAGGTGTTGATGAGGCAGTAGACAACCCAGAAAACAAAAGAAGTGAAAAAATAAGAGCAAAAACAATCCATTTTCTAAACATTGTTGATTTCTCAGTTGAACTTGAGAGAACAAAGAAATACTGAAATGGGAAGATTGAAGCTTTGCATTATTATATACCCACTCGAGAAGGAGACCCCACAAATATATTCTACCCACCTTTTTTCGCTTTACATGATAATTAGTGAAAACAGTGATTATAGAAAAAGGTTTAACAATGAGCAGGAGGGAACTCTGTTCAAGAAAAGGAAAGCAGACAAAAGAACCAGCAAGAGGGAATCATGTGCTATGGTCATGTCTTATGATTTGTCTTTTACTCAACAAAGTTGTGATCCAAATTCCAATTGGTTCTATTTATTAAAAAGAAAAAGGTAGGACGGAATTTTTGTCATTCTTACTAAATGGAGGCAAATGGGAATCAAGCAAGAGTAAGTTGGTGATCAAGTTTGTGATCGTCGGAGCTGTAACAAGAGAAGAGAAGACGATACTATCACATCACTGTGGTCCTTTGAACAACCAGAAAAGATAAGAGACATAGAATATCTATATTCTTTACAAACTTCAAGGTCTTACATGATGTAGCTCCAACTTTGTTTAATGCAATCTCACAACTATTTCCTAGAGCTTATAAACATGGATAAGGTTATGTAAATTTGTTGTACAGATGTCTAAAGAAAATAACTAAGCAATAACTGATATTAACGTGTTTTTTTCCCTTTTTCTGAAGTCAATTCCTTTATTTTCCTTCTGTAGGTGGTAGTGTGGCATCGAGTAATCTTCCCTAGCAAATGTAATGTTCCCTTGTGTCGTTTTTTCCACCCTTTCTTTCGGCTTTTGGCTTCTGGTCAGAAAACGTCTTAGTTACACTGCCTAATAACAATCATTACTAACAAGACTATGAAAAGTAAACCATAAACAAATCCATTTGCCAAAACATGATTGCATAAAAGCATTTCAGTGCAAGGTTTGGATTAATGTTACCAACCATATTCTATCTTTGTTTCTCTAGAAGATAATTTGCCACTTGGTTAACCAGGAAGTGTGATTTGGAAGTTCTGGAGTTGGAAGTTCTGCATGCACTCATTTTCTCATAGAGTTTTGCTTCTCCTGTTACTCTTTTGCTAGTAATGGATGACTTCACTGTTATGAATTTGGTGTGACTCGACTCTTTTATAAATAGGAATGCTTTTGTAGACACCAATAAGAATTCATGGCGCCACTAAGTCGGTATTACCTCCTATTCTTGCCTTTTCTAATTTCAAAGTCACCATCTCAAGTTGGCACCACAGATTAGGTCATCTAGCCTTTCCTATTTTAAAATATATGATATATGTCCATGATTTAATTATCTTCCTCCACTTCAAAATACTTCATATGCAATACATATCACTATAATAAAAACACAAGCTTTTTTTTAGAATTAAAATTGTATTGAAAGGAAAGAATAAAGAACATTCTCAGAGAAGTGTCAAGAATCTCACATTGGGCAAGTGTAAGTGCATTAAGCCATTTATAATAGTGTGCAAACCTCCCCCCTCAAGCTAGCTTTCGAGGGTGAGTTAGGCCTTTCAATATGGTATCAGAGTCCGTTTGTCTTGATAGTTTGGACGATGCCCGATTCTGTCTCTTTCTCCAATATGCCCAACAGATGTCCTACCCAGCTTTGGACTGTAGGGGGGATATCAAGAATTCCACATCAAACAAATGTGAGTGCATTCAACTATTTATAATAGTGTGTAAATCTCCCCTCTTAAGCTAGCTTTTGGGAGTGAGTTAGGCCTTTCAGCAAGAGGTTATAATCTCTCCTTGGTCTTTTACAACAAAAGCCAACTTAAAACGACATCATACATCATCACCTATTGGAAAGACATCGTTACACCAACAGTACACTCATTTACCAAAACATTGTCGTTTAAAACTGAGGTAAGGATCTTCTCTTTCTACGCATCGAATGTTCTAGTATTACTGAATTCGGTAAGGATCTTCCCTTTCTACGCATGGAATTTTCCATCTAACTAGAGGTAAGGATTTGATCTTTGTTTATCATCCCTCTTTTCATCCTTCTCGCATCTTGGATTGTAATCTCATAGTCATGTATTTATCTCCACAGGGGAAATCGACAAGTGATGAGGAACTCGTGGAGATCTGATGGTTTCGAATGAGCTGGTTCAGCCGATTAGGTAATAGTTTAGCTTCATCTTTGCTGCTTTTTCTGTTATGTATTTCCTTTGCATCTCTTCCCTATACATATGTTTACATTTCAAGCGTAGCTTTAAGTTATACATTTAGTGAAGCTAGGATAGTTATGTCGCATGTTCTGATTAAGGTTTCGAAGTAGAATGAGCTCTTTAAGTTCATAGAGGATCTCAAATACGAGAACCTCGTTGGGGGAGTTGGTTCCACCAAACTGTCTGAGGTTCCTTTACTTCCATAATCCATATACATAGAGTCCCAGGGATAGAAAATGGATCTGTCTATTTGGGTTTGGAGGGGTTATGTGGTTGGTCAATTTTTGAACAACCTCTATTCCCAGGATTTAGCCACAGACACCTGTTAGCTATAGATTCCCATACATTGTTGCTATAAGGGCATGTGAAGAAGAGATGATCTCTTATTTCCACATGGTTCTTACACATTGGACATGTTCTGTCCATTTGCAGATAATGAATTCTATCAGCAATGTTCAGCCTATTTAGGATTGCTAACCATAATATGAAAGATACCTTTAGGGTCAATAACTTGCTCCAAACAGTTATGTGTCATTCCACCTTTTGTTTCCTATATCTTAATAGAACTCTTATAGCCTTGTTGTTGAGATAAAGGATGGGTTGCATCTGTCAGTAGAATGTGTCCAGAGAGTTAGGTTGGGGAAGATATGATGGTTGGAGATGCATCAAGTTTTGAGGAAAATTCTAGGTGTCCTCTATAAGCATTGAACTGAGTTTAAGTTTGAGTGAAGCAGTTTGGGAACTGCTTAGACTGCTAAAATGATGTATGAATGGTCCCAAGTTAGACCAGTTTTCAAACCAAACATGTGTCAAGTTACCATTCCTAATTTTGTAAGAGATCCCTTCTCAGACTTTACCCCTCAATTTTAGAATCTGGTTGAGAAAATGAGAGTATGAGGCTGATTTCTTAATGCTCCATAGGCTTCTTTCCTTAAGAAAATAAGAGTGTAGCTATTTCACCCAAAATGAGTTTTTATCTATGAGAATCCACCATAATCTTTTCAAGATTAGGGCTTGATTTATGATTTTGATAGGAGTTATGCTTAGCCCTCCTTTATCTTTAGGAAAATAGATATCATCCAATTTCACTTTAGCTGTACCTTTAACACCATTTTGGTGATTCCATAGGAAGTTCTTGAGGATTCTTTCAATGGTTTTGATGATACCTTGAGAAAGAAAGATGTGAGAGCTCTAATAAATATGGAGAGAGTTTGACACTTATTTGATAAGTTGAACCTTCCCCACATAGGACAGAGACTTATTAACCAACGAACTGATTCTTCTCTATATTTTCTCTAGTAGTGGAATGCATTCCACATATGAGAGTCTTTTAGTAGCAACTAGTAATCCAAGATATAATAGAGGTGTCTGTTTAAAAAGCATCCCAGTTGATTAAGAGATGAGAGGTCCTAAAGCAGTAGTTTTTTTTAATAGGAGAAAATGGCTCTTTGTTGGGTTGAAGTGTAGCCCAGAGAAGCTTGTGAATTTGTTAAGACCTACCATATAACTTTGTATGGAGTTTATTGAGGCCCTACAAAATAAAAATAGATCATCTACAAAGCATAGGTTAGTCAAATCAATTTTTTTGCATTTAGCATGGTATTTGAACTTTGGGTTTTTAAGCACTTCATGCTTGATGAGAGAGTTAAGAGTCTCCATACAAAGGATGAAAAGGTAGGAGGGAAAGGGGTCCCGTTTCCTAAGTCTTCTTGCTGCCTTAAAGAGTGTGGTAGGAGTGCCATTGATCATAATATAAAAGGAGGAGGTTGAGATACACTCTTTAATCCACTTTATAAAGGTAATTGGAAATCTATGAGCCATCAATAATTTCCATAGGAAATCCCAGCTCATACTGTCAAAAGCTTTATGGAAATCAATTTTGATTGTGCAGTTTGGAGAGCAATTTGATCTGGAATAGCCTTTTAGGAGCTCTTGTACAATAAAATGTTAGCTCTTATATGTCTGTCGTACATAAAGGCACCTTGGTTGTCACTAATCAAATGGGTTAGGTTTTTTTCAGTCTTAAAGCAAGTATCTTGGATATGACCTTGTAAAGGAAATTAGTATATGCAATAGGTCTGAAATCTCTAAAATGTGTGGGGTTGGAGCATTTAGGAGTCAAACAGACAAAGGTTCTGTTGATCTCTTTGAGGATGATCCCTTTGGAGAAGAATTCTTTGACTACCTTTATAACAAATGGTCCTGTCTCACTCCAAAATTTTTGAAAGAAGAACCCATTTATGCCATCAGGGCTGGGAGCTTTGGAGCCATCCATGGCAAAAATTGTAGCTTCTATTTATATATTTTCTAATAGTTTTATGAGAAGATTCGAGTCAGCTGATGATATTTGTTTGAGGGAGAGGGTTCTGACTTCATCAAAAGTAACATTGAAGTGTTAGGAGTTCCTAAAAGATCTTTAAAGTACTTTACTGCCTCCTCTTGGATTTCATGTTGTGTCTAATGACTTGCACCATCTTTGGAAGTTAAAGAGTGGATTTTGTTGCAGTTTTTCCTCGCAAGAATAGAGTTGAAAAGACAAGTTATCATTCTCTACATCCACTTTTATTTCTTCTCACCCTCTTCAAATTATCTTTTCTACTATGTGGATTGAACTTGTTATTTCATGTAATTGTTTTTAAGTATTATATCATTTTTATAGATCATTGACTAAAAAATTTGGCTTTAACTTTTAAAGCAAAAGTCTATGGTTAAAGAAATCTTTATTTGCTTCAAAATTCTTGTAAAAAAACTATTTCCAACACCAAATTGTTACATTATATTCAAATAATGAGGGAGAATATTTAGGTCTTAAAGAATATTTAACGACCAATGGCATTTCTTATTTCAGCACTCCACCACACATATTAAACTTAATGGATACTTAGACTGATGACATTGTCATATAGTCAAAATTGATCTTACCTTACTTTCATATGCATTTCTTCCTTTAACATTTTGGTCATGCATTTACAACTATTGTCTATTTAAGTAATCGAACGTCTATTATTACTCTCGATCTTTCTTCCTTATATGAAATAATTTTTGGCGAAGCTCCTAATTATTCCAAACTTACGCTATATTTGGTTGTTGTCTCCAGGAGGCAGAGACGGAACGAGAGGGAAAAGACGGAATGAGACGGAAAGGAAGAGACGGAACAAAACAAAAATTGGGGACAGTGAGATGTTTAGTTGTGGTAGACAGAACAAAAAAAATTATCCTCGTCCCAAGGACAGAAATGTGCTTGATTGCGGTGGACGGAACAAAAAAACAGTGTGAATAACAAAATTGCCCCTGCAGTTAATATGAGTAGATATATGTAATTCCTTGATTATTATATAATTGTATCAATATTTATTTTAAGTGTATCTTTAATTTTTAAATTGTATAAATAATAAGAAAATTAATTTCGTATAATAATAATAGTAAGTAAAAAATTATAATAATAATTAATAAAATAATAATAATAAAAATTATAACAATAATTAATAATAATCATAACAATAATTAATAATAATAATAAGTTTAAAATTTATAATAATAATAATAATAATAGTAATAATAGTATTATTATTATTATTATTAATTTTGTATAATAAAACTAATAATAATAATAATAAGTTTAAAATTTATAAT
>JANZLC010000008.1:10340948-10354974 GCA_026413385.1 Erythroxylum gracilipes | reverse complement strand
AAAACATTTATAGTCTTCCTAAATGGCCCTTATACCAACTTATTCTATTTAAATTCTAATAACTTATAAAACTCTCACTTTTTTTCTAATAAGCACTCATATATTTGTTTAAGTATCTCTATATTATAATTTATGAGATTGACTACTTCATTTCTAAGGAGGATACATAACATGTATTAGCCTTTTTATTCTTTAATAATGTTTAGTCCTAATACAAAATTGACTAGGAATAATTTATAAATAACATATAAATGCAATATGAATATCATAATGATAATCTCATCATAATTTCATTTACAATGTACATTTATCTCATGGATTTTATCTTATGCATCAATTAATTAAATGAATTTACATAAGTTCAAGAATGTCTTTAAATAATTATTTCACAAAAACTACAACCAACCAATTGACCATAGGGTATAAACTAATAATTTTCCACTTACACTAAACCAATTGTTTAAGTATTTTATATCTTATTACCATATGACAACCATACTCCTATTTAGACAGTGATTTAGTGAGATAATTCTACAAGATTCTTTATAGTGAGCACTTGATTAAATCCTATGATTTTCATCTTAATTATCATCATAATTAAGAAAAATGCCTAAATAAATACTTGAATTTTTTAGGAGATCTTAGCTTCTTTACATAATTAATAGTTCTAATATTGTACAGTATATCATTTTAGAATTTTTGGGTGTGTTGCCTATGCCTATATTCCAAACTACAAGAGGAAAAAGCTAGATGAGAAAGGAGAGAAATGCTTTTTTTTTGTGTTAGTGATTAATTAAAAGCTTATAAGCTTTACAATCCCACAACTAGGAAAATTGTCATCAGTTGTGATATAGTTTTTTATGAAGAAAGTTTTTAGATATAGAACAATAATGTTATTGAACAAAAAATACATGTCAACTTTGATGAAGTTAACGAAGAGGAGAGGTAGCAACCTGTAGAAAATGATCAACAAGTTTCACCATATGGTCCAGCAGATATTCCAAGCTTAGCAATAACAACAGAAAATGAAGATCAACCTCAACTTGTTAGAAGAAGACCTGCGTGGATGGCCGATTCCGAGGTAACTCGAATTGTCCAATTTGAGGACCCACTTACACATTTTGCTATATTTTTTATTACGATCCTACAACTTTCGAAGATGCTATTAAAGAATCAAAATGGAGAAAGGTTATAGATGAAGAAATTGTAGGCATTGAACGGACCAATATTTAGGAGTTGGCTGATCTTCTAAAAGGACACAAGACAATTTGTGTCAAGTGGGTGTGCAAGAGGAATTGAAGGAGAATGGAGAGGTTGACAAGTACAAGGCATGTTTAGTAGCTAAAGGCTATAAGCAAGAGTTTGGAGTGGATTATAGAGAAGTCTTTGCTCCTGTTATAAGACATGATATGATCAAAGTGGTGACTGCATTAGCAGCACAACATTTATGGCCTATCTTTCAATTGAATGTGAAGTCGACATTCTTGCATGGTGATCTTCAAGAACAAGTATTTATTAATCAACTTCTAGGCTATGTGAAGTTTGGAAGAGAAAATAAGGTTTATAAACTCAAAAAGGCATGCTAAAAACAAGCTCCATGTACTTGGTATAGTCGTATAAATGCTTATTTTTCTAAAGAAGTGTTTAAAAAATATCCATATGAGCATACACTTTTTACAAAGTTTGGAGATGGAGGGAAATTGCTCATTGTTTGCTTATATATGGCGATCTTATTTTTATTGGAAATGATACTGCCATGTTTGACAAATTTAAAAAAATCTATGATGGTTGAATTTGTTATGTCTGGTTTTAGAAAGATGTATTATTTTTTGGGCATTGAAAAGGTGCAATCATTAGTTGGAATTTTTATTTCTCAAAGGAAGTATGTGCAAGAAATTTTAGATAGGTTTCAAGTGTAAAATTGCAATTACGTTAGCACGACTACTGAAGTAGGTTTGAAGCTTGTTCGAAACCCTGAAGGAAGGAAGATTAACATCTTGCTTTACAAACAAATTGTAGGGAGTTTGATGTATTTAACTATAATAAGACATGACATAATGCACGATGTAAATCTCATAAGCAGATTCATAGAATGTCCAAAGGAGATTCATCCCTTAGCTGGAAAAAGAATCTTTCGATACTTGCAAGGGACTCCTAATTATGGGTTGTTCTACAAGAAAGGTGAAAATTCATATTTATTTGGCTTTATAGACAATGATTATGCTAGAGATCAAGACGATAGAAAAAGCACTTTAGGATATATTTTCATGCTTGGTTCGGGAGTTGTTTCATAGTCTTCAAAAAGATAAATAATTGGCACGTTGTCAACAACCAAAGTAGAATTTGTAGCTCCAACAACTTGTGTCTGTCAAGCAATTTGGCTGAGGAAAATACTTGAAGAGTTGCATTTCAAGCAAGAGGGAGCGACTAGAATTTATTGTGGCAATAATTCTACCATCAAACTCTTTAAAAATCCTATTCTACATGGAAAAAGCAGGCATGTAAATGTGAAGTTTCACTTTTTAAGGGACCTCTCAAGCAATGGGATCATTGATCTTTTCTACTGCAAGAGTGAAGATCAAATTGTTAACATAATGACCAAGTCATTAAAATTGCCTACATTTCAAAAGTTAAGGAAGGTACTTGGAGTTTGTGCACTTGATAAGTTTTATTAAACTGAATGTTTGAAAACTTTTAGTTTGAGGGAGGGATTGTTGGAAATATTTTTTTTCATTTCTTAGTTTTCCATGTCAATGAAAGTTCCTTTTGTAAGACATTTTTGTCCTTAGGGACAATTTTGTCCA
Source organism: Erythroxylum gracilipes (assembly GCA_026413385.1). NCBI lineage: Eukaryota > Viridiplantae > Streptophyta > Magnoliopsida > Malpighiales > Erythroxylaceae > Erythroxylum > Erythroxylum gracilipes. The sequence continues at coordinate 10,352,170 of JANZLC010000008.1, read as the reverse complement.
TGTCTCATAAAGTTGGACAACATTAATTGCAATTATGGTTTTTAAATAAATTATCGATTAAGTTACGCCATTTGATCCAGATAAAAATAATAAAGTGACCCAATAAATGATCTAGATTAATAGGTCGAAGTTTGGGTAGAAAATAGATCCCGATTAGTGTAGACTGGGTTCATATCGGCCTTGTGATGGAGAAGCCCGATATGGAAGCTATATAAAGGTTAAGGTCTCCTGCAGTTACTCAGAGAACGTTCACAAGCATAAGAATTCCTGACCCGTTAGGGAAGCTCGAAACTTGAGGAAACTGTAGAAAGACCTTGCCTGTGAGTCGGTGAGCACTTTCCACTAAAGGTCCCGAGAGATTCAGAGACATTTGGAGCTCAGAATCGGTATCAGAATCAGAGATGGAACTGAAATCTAAGTATTCCGCATTACCTTTGTTTTTAATCCTTTTATGTAGATCTGAGATACGTAATAAAGCTCCCACTGTATACTTACAGCTTTTTCTACTGGTATTAGTTTGTTTTAGTTTTACCTAATCTTTAGGAGAATACATATCTTTACGTCACTTTATTGAAATTTGTTACACTTTATTTATTTTTTTGGTAAAATTTTGTTGCACTTTATTGGGAGTTAGTGAATGCAATTCCTAGTTTCAAACGTATATCCATTGGGTTTAGCTCTATAAACAGGAGATTTTCTTATTGTGAAAGTGTCAGTTGTAAGAGTAATAAAATTTCAGTTCTTTATTTTCCTAGTTTTACATTTATCACTACATTCATGTGACTGGCCCTAAAACACCACCACTCTTTGACAGGCGTGGCGGGTGATCAGCATTTGGATGCCTAAAAGCTCCATTTATCTCGTGGGTTGATCGTTGTAAAGTAGTTTTATCTTTTATCATATACAACATTCAAAATGCAGAAGCTTTGCTGCTTGCTTAGTTGTACTGCATAGTCAGACTATACGTAGTACACCATTCCTACCTCTAGAGTTGATGCCCGAGGTATGCTCATAGCATAAGTTGGTCCCCTGGAGTTTCTCCGCAAGAAATCATAACCATAGTTTATTACAATCCTTTTCATCCAACTGGATCCTCTTTTGGCCCTTACATATGAGTGCCCGAGTATGAATGCCATTCCTGCTTCCCTTGCCTCCATTAATTCTTGCAGCTCTTCCCGTGTTTCGATGTCGATCAGGGGACTTTCTGGGACAAGAAACCTTACTCTCTTTCTCAGTTTCTCCGGGGACTTCATCTCCATTAGCTCTGAAGTGCCTACCGCATCTGAAAACTCTCCACCTTCGCTCAATTTAATTCCTTCTAAGTTTGAGGATGAAGTCCCAACAACTGTCATTCGTTCGTCATCACCACTGTCTTCCATTCTTATGTTACATTCAGGCTTTTCTGATCTGATAAATTCAGCAATACTACAGAGAAGATCTTTCTCAAACTCCACATCATCTTTGTGAACATCATGGTAGCCATATCGTGCTATGCATCTGTACAAGCGGTACTCTTTAGGACCAACTCTTCCCACTAGGAACCTTTCGTCTGCCCTCACATGAGGCACCGGCACAGATTTGATGCAGAGGAAAACTAAAACCTGGTGGAAAGCTGGAAGATTGGTTACAAAGTGAGAGAATATAGCTGGAATCCCAGAAACAAGCTCTGTATGTATGAGTCCTATTCCACGAACCCGTGCTATTCCTAGAGAGGGACCCAGACCAAGAAGCCAGTTTATTGAGACCTTGTTCTGGACATCAAATTCATATTTCTTGAGTGTCCCATAGTGCCAAATGTACATCACGATGAGAAAGATGAATGAGAGGGCCACTGGCACCCAAGCTCCTTCAAGAAACTTGATGAGGGATGCTGAGAAGTAAAGAGCTTCAATGGAGCCGAAAAAGAATATAAAACAAATAGCCAGAAGGATATTTTTGTGCCAACATAAGACAATAACCAACGACATCAGGCAGGTTGTTACCAACATCACAGTGATGACTGCCAAACCTGTCAGATGTTGAAACAAGATGTAGTGAGTACATCCATTAGTTGGAGTTTCGACAAGGTTCATAATTGGAATATAGAAGACACCAAATCACATGCTTTAACATTGCAGGGTGGGTTCTGTCTTGCTGATTTCACTATACATGCATGGTGATTATGTTCTTAAAATAACAATGTTTCTATATTAAAGAGTGAAACACTGACTCAAAAGTTTATATAAGTTCTATTCATGAGGCAGGTTTCAACATCGAGAGTGTATGTGACGCAAACAATCTACCGGTTGAGAAAGATACGAAAGTAACAAAGGGTCATGTTAAATATACCTGCTGCATTGCCCATGTGTTTTGTATTCCTAAAACCAATAGTGACAGCCAAACATAGCAACATTAGAATCCAGTTGATCTCTGGAATGTATATCTGGCCATGTATCTTCGATGAAGTGTGTATAATTTTGACCCTTGGAAAGCAGCCTAAAGCAGAGCACTGTTTGATTATTGAGAATGTTCCAGTGATAATGGCTTGACTTCCCACTACCGCTGCAAGTATAGCTATTGCAAGAACAGGCCACCTGATAGCAGCTGAAACAACAGTGCATTTTCTAATCACACCCTTGAAAGATCATCAATAATACCCATCCAGAGGTATCACCATTACACTTACCAGGCACAGACACGTAGAAACCTATCCTGTAATCACTTTCAATGATATGATGCTTAGAAAGGTAGGCAGCTTGTCCCATATATGCGAGGATCAGTGAGGGGTAAACAACAAAGGTGAAAGCAATCTGAAGAAAGTGGGTCATTGTTAGAATTCTCCTAGGGAAGGCACTTCTAACATGCAATTTTGTCCAATATTGATATCAGTTAGCATATTATCAAGAGATAACAAAGAGAAAAAGATTGCATCAAATATTTGATCACATAAGTCATACCCAAAACTACAAAGAAAACTTGGGCTGTTTAAATGACTAAAATTGTGAAGGAAATCTTGCATGGTAAGGCTTTGACATAAGAGAAAATTGAGTAACCATAATGAACGAAATTTTCCTTTAGGATATTATATCTATATTTGAATGGATATCACATTCACTACTTAACTGTCATCATCACAAGTGACAATATTCATAAACTAAAGTCTTTGTTAACCCTCTTTTTCTGGAAGGGAAATAATAACTCTTGTTAAACGAAAACATAGTCTCTATGCGGATGCATGAAGAAACATGAACAAGTTAATTACCTTGATTGACAACTGTGAAAAGTGCCCAAGATCAGCAAACATAGCTTCTGAGCCTAGAATAATTGAAAAGAAAACTACCATTAGAATTAAAAACTTACAGTTGTTGAAAGTGGAAAGTGGACAATTCACAACTTCTTATACCTGTTATGCATAGCAACATTCCTCCCAAGGACATCCAACCCTTCTTCTGTGTCTTCTTCAAAAATTTGTACATATAGTACGGAGAGAGAGCTTGGTAAACATGAGGATTCCAGTGGACAATATTGTAGACACCAATTGCACTGATGCACAGCAGCCATGTTATTACGATTGGTGCAAAGAGGAACCCTACCTTGTGTGTTCCATAATGTTGGATGGCAAATAAGAACACCAGGATAGCACAAGCAACAGGAAGTTCAACATCTGCAGAATAAATAAGCTTATGAGGAAACAGATCACTTAGGTTTCAGTCAACGTTATTCATCAAAGAAGGAATTCAATGACCTAGTTTGGTCCAAATCTCCTATCAATTCTTGAAATTGATTCTGATTGCATCGATTAGATAAGTTGGGACACAGATGCTACAGGAAGGGTGACTGGACTTTTAAAGTTATTTCTCTTCATTGATCAACATAAAAGCAGATAAATAATCTCAAATGGGAATGATGCATGCATTCACCTTATCCTATTCAATGAAGCAGAAGCACAATAACCATCAGTGTTTCAGAAATTTATGCATCTTTACATTTCTATGCAGATTCTAAGATATAATTTCACAAAACTGATGAAAGTTTGCCAAACAATAATGTTAACTAGTACCTTAATCTACGACAATCACTTGGAAAGCAGGCATGATGTGAAGTCCTAGGGGAGGTTCAATGTGATGATGTCAAATTGACCAGTTTAGGGATGGCTTTTGAAAAGGGAACAGAACTTCTGTTCCACCATTGTGGCACAGAGGGCACAGGATTGGTGGAACAGAAGATTTCAAGCCTTTTGAAAACCAAACCGCATACATAAGCCAGGTAAAAATCATTCCAACATGATTTGCTATTAGTTCATTACATCATGTGACTCATATTAGACTACTTGTCTGTGCCTTGACGTTGACAGATTATCTCTATAAAGTCACAACTTTATTTTCTTAATCTTCTTTCTCAACTTTTTTAACTTCTTACGTAATTACTTTATCTTACATGTTTCTGTAGTTAACTTGACCGGCCCAATTATACAATTAATAGTTTATTATCAAGTTTAAAGTGACTTGACTTAAATTAAAGCAGCAAACTTTGTCCTAATTTTTCCGTAGGGACCGCAAATAGTGGACAGAACTATAAACTATTGCCAATTTGGTGGCCTTGGCTTTTCCATACATATATAACTCAAAACCAGTATACTCAACTTATACATAACTGCGATTCGTTCATCTTCCCTTCCCAGTATATCAAGTATCGAGCTACCAGAAGATTTTCCAAGATGCTTCAAGCAACCAAAACGTTGGTCGAATTGGATGCTTGCCAGTTACCTGATTCTTTTTCGTACAAATCCTGATCTATATTTCTGTTCACCTAATGGGCCAGAGAATATAACTACTGAACTTCTCAAGATGTAGAATGCTTCCTTTGAATAGTTCAGAGAAAATCTACACAAGTTCTCTGAGACAATGGATGGCATGGCTTCCACCAACAAGAAATTTCTACCAACAAGTGCTACAAATTATTTTCTTAACCTTTTTTAATATCAAACTTTAAACAAGAGAAACAAAGAACTTACACTGATGGTGCTCCCTTGACATGGAAAGCTCCAGCCCTGATACCGCTGAATATACTGCCAATGACCATAAACCAAATATTTCTGTCATGAACTAAACGTCCGAATTCCAACCACAAAACAAAGGCCAAAGAAACACAACCACAAAGACCTGATATTGCAGGAGTAAGCACTCCATCGCCAATGACCATGCAAGTGCCAATCAAAGCCAAAATAAGCAATACCCTTTGCAAGACTCTATACTTCTCCAAAGTTGATTTCAATCCGGAAACAGCATCACTCTTATCATTTGAGGCAGACCAATCTTTCGTGTACTCTGAAAGCTCCTCGTCAGCGAGTTGGCAATTGGGTATGGAGCCCACCCGAGCATGGCGGCAGAGCAAGGAATACAGAGCAAAAGTGCCTCCTTCGCCGTTGTCATCAGCTCTTAGAACAATAAAAACGTATTTAACAAGCGGTATTAGCGTCAGTGTCCAGAAAACAAAGGACAAGACTCCGTAAATTTCCTCATTCGTCTCAGAGTGCTGTATATCCTCTGCAAATGCACTCTTGTAAACATATAATGGCGAAGTACTCAAATCTCCATAGACAACTCCTAAACTTTGATAAGCCAAAGTTAACAGTGTCTTCCACGAGTCTCTCTGCAATTAACAACAGAACAAACAGAACGAGTTAAACAATGAACCAAAAGCTGACAGAGGGACAAATTGAGCAGCCAATGACAGTCACAAGTGTTACCTTGATTGGATTGTCATGAATTACGCCTTCAATATCCATCATAGACTGATAAAGAAACGATTAAAAGTCCATTCTTGAATCCAAATAAAGAGCCCAGATAGATTACCACCCTCCCCAGTTCAAAGAAGTGGAATTAGACTCCAAAAAGAATATTAACAACCACAAAAGTTTCAAGAAAGATACAATCTTTGATTTTGTCCTAATACATAACAGTAGACGGTAGTTCAAACCAAGACTCAAGAATGTAGACAAATCAAGAACAAACACGAAGCACAGTAAAGGAATAAAGAAGGGAACAGTATTGGAAATCGCAGCTGAACAAACTATTATAGAATATAATACTATGGCTGCGCTTTAGCGAGAAAGAAGCGAGGAGATAAAATGCGGAAGATGCGTGTGAGAGAGAAAATTGGAGGCTTGTGTTAAGGTTGGTTTAAGTTTTTGCTTATCGTTTGTTTAGCTTTCGAGGTTTCTAGACGGAATATAATTTGATTTTGCTTTAATGTGAAATAGCAGAGAAAGGAGTTCTAGTGGCTTGTTAACTGGCCATGCACTAACTCGCTTACCTAACAAAGGACCACAGGGAAGGGGAGATTCAGAAGCTGACATGGCCACAGTCAGTGACTTGACCTGATTGCCTCAGGATAACCACGAGAATCAGCTTCCAATAAAGGCAGGGCAGTTTCTGTAGTAAAGATTCTGTTTTGAAGAAGACATACGTTGCATATCATTCGAACTACCAAGTAATTCATTTAATCCTTTTGCAGCCATTGCAAACTCATAAGATTACAACTTAAACCATTGTGTTTCATAAGAAATTCATGATCCTTGTCAAACTATAAAATGGTGATGAAGAACGTAATAATGCCATTTGTAACTGGAATCAACAAAAGAAAATTAGGTTTTGGTTTATAATATCAGCACACTGCTGTTCCAGTCTTATCATATCAATTGTTGAAAGAAGTCTTACGACACGTCAACTTTAATTAATAAAGTTGGTCTTCAAAGGCGTCGACTTCATGTTTATCATCAAAGTTTACAAATCTGGCTGTAAAACGAGCTATTCAACAATCTGCCTCTTTATATATATATATATATATAACATTATTTTATATAATATTGGAAAATTATATCAAACTGTATTGCAAAATATTGAATTGAATTTATAAATAAAAATTAAAAGATTAAATTGCATAAAAATAAAGTATTTTGTATTAATTTTAATAATCCAATTATTGAATTAAAATTTGAGATATTTTAATTACAATTAAAATTAAAGATTATCAAATTTGATAGTGATAGGATATTTGTACCTTTGAAAGAGACATCTGAGTGCTTGAATACTTGAATCTTGCATATAATTATGGAATAGATGCTCTAAGATACAGAAGATTACAGAGTAGCGGAATAAAATTTCATAAAAAAAAAAGTGGAACAAATCATCCTGAGCCTAAATCAGCACAGGATGAAGGGAAGAGCCTAATAGATAGAGAACAATCATTGATGTTACAATAACATAGAGGGTAGCTATTTTCGTTTTCGTGTGTCATTCTATACTCGGGACGATACGAAGAGAATTGATCCCGAGTAAAGAAACTATCTGGTCAAATATGCAACTATTGCAAGAAACTATCTATCAGATGTTTTTGAAACAATACTTGAGAAAACTTCCCTCAGAATAGAATAATTTCCCTGTTGATGACTCTACTAAATCACCAAACCTTACCTTTTCCTTTGCATGCAAATCCTATGAGAATCCGATGCTCTTAATGAGAAAATTCTCTTGGTTTTCTATTTATTAGGTTCCTTGGTTTCTTAAATTTGATAATCAACAGTTAGGCTTTGAAAACGTTTCTTTATGCCCATTTGGGAACTTAAATAGTTTCTTTAACTAATCCAGGCAAAGACATGCCGTAAGAAAAAGAGAGTGCGCTGTTGGTGTACTTAAAGCCACAATCATGTTTATTTAATTGAGATGGTTACATGGACCACTTTACCTAATTCAAGGACTTTTTATTACGTCATGAATCTAACTTTATCCTCTTCACCTCGCCTTTTGTAATTAAATGCAAAAGATATCCAATTAACTTTGTGATATGGTCATAAAATAAGTACTTAGGAAAAGTTGCTCCAAGCTTAGAAATTTATGTGATTAATGAATGAAGCATATACTGTTTATGGCAGATTGAAAGATATCTTAGGCTGAACTCTGGCCTGTTGGTGAAACTAGCTAACAATAAATGATAATCAGTATGAGATAAGAAACTATTAAGATAAAAGAGGGACTGACGTGACTGGAACCATCAACACTACACGTCTGAGAAGAAGAGGAAAACAAGTGTCCAACCAACAAGAAAGTAATGGACCGAGAAGAGATAGTGCAAATTGGCCTTGTCATGGAGCTTGTCCAGTGGTGGGAGTGGTGGGTGACCACTGTCCACGACTGACTAATCTTGATCGCGGAATGCCCTACCCTTTTGTCCTTTATTTTTTTCCCCACTTGCTACTTCACTTTTATTTTTGGAACCTGGATTTAATATTTTCAATGTAGAAAATAGCGTATTTAAATAAGTTAAAATTTGTATAAATATTGAACAACAATTATAATTATGGGAGCAAAATATTTTTATATTACGAGAGAAGAAGGCATTGAAAAAGAAAATTAAAAAAAGAACGCATGGCCTGGCCTGGTTTATTAATCAAAATGGTAACTGCGGAGATTGACCCATCCATTCATGGCTGCCGACTCACTCGTGGTCGTGGTCCCAAACAATCTTAGGTTGGTGCAGATTTTTGCTTCTTTATGCATCAACGTTCCTTACATGTTTAAAACGTAATCAAGGAGTTACTGGACAAATCTTTGTTTTGGACGAAATTTCTCGAGACTTTAACTTAATGTGTTGAAGAAGACAGAAAATGAAAGATGGAGATTTGTTTACAGAAATAGAATATGCCATATTACCATATGATTAAGATGACAATTAGGTAAGATCAGATTTCCATGATATCTGCTTTCTGCAAGCCAAGTGGTGCGGGACCATCGAATTCCGTTTTGTATTGTTGTCTGTAACTGTAAGCCAAGCCAACTACACTAACATTAACTCTTTATTTATTATTATTGTCGTTAATGAAGATGTGAGATCTCTGAGGACTATAAAGAGCTGCAGATCTCAATTACTTGGGGATCTCAGAAGAGGCCGGGTATCTGAACCCAGTCCACTCTCTACAATACCAATATCCAGGAGATGATATAAAGCATAAATAATTTCAAAATGGATTAGATGGATGCTTTCACTAACATGGTTTACGTTATTTTAGGTCCTTAACATGTGTACATGTCAATAATTTCATCTACATATAATCTTTTAGGACATTAATGTACAAACTACTTTTACATTACAATTTGGGAACAAGACGACTTGACTTGATCCTTTGCCTGCCTTATTTTCATCTTATCTAGACAAAGACTACCAGAGAAGAGATGAAGATGGCAAACAAGCTATGATGAAAAAGAATCAAGGAATCTTTCGTCTAATCAAAGGATTCATGAAAATCTACACCAAGAACTCCACTTTCATTGTCCTCAACATTCTCACTTCCCTTCCATTTTTGTCTTTCTTTCATGCTTTTTCATGAATTCATCTTCCAGCAAACGTTATGAAAGCTATCAAGGGTCTATGGAGTGAGGTCCCTCCCTGGAATGTACTGTTACTTTACGAAATTCAGCCATGGAGGCATTAATCATAGCGTTTCTCTAGATTGTTCAGAAATGCTTCGTAGATATTTATCTTACTGAAGTTTACTGTGGGGAATTATGCATCCGGTAGGCATAATTAACACGACTGCTACAGTTCGTCTGCGTTAAATATTTTATGCAGAGCAGGACACAGCATGTAGAAAGCAAATGCTTTGCACATGTTGGTCTTAAAAGCCCTCCCGTTACATTGTTAGTAATTTTTGTAGTAAAGTTGGACAACAATTAATTATAATTTTACAATTTTAATAAATTTACAGTTAAATGAATCAAATCTGATCTGATTAAAAATAATAAAGTAATATAATAAAAGATTTGAGTTAATGAGCTGAAGGTCAGCAAAGAAAATGGATCATAATCAGTAGGAGTCAGATATGCATTGGGCCTGTGATAAAAAAGCCCGATATGATTGTTAGAGAATGATTCAAAGTTGTTTAAAATATGGTCCTATTGTTTCTGAGTTATCCACGTGTGTTTAGATTATTTCCTTTATCTTAGGTATTTAAAATTTTGATTTGTTTGGTTAATCTTTTTTGAGATATTAGCTAAGTTTGTTATTTCATTACCTATATATTTAGGCATTCAAAGTCACTATAAATTATACCCATCAATAAATTGTCTTTTGCATTATCTCTTTTCTACTTTATTTTTGTGGGGTTAATTTCTAGTTATAAAACCTAACATAGTATCAGAGCTTCTTATAATCTTAAGGGGCCCGTGAGAGTTCGACAAAGTGTTCGACAGACAGTAGCGACCTGACATTCAACAATACATCAGCTCTTTCACCTCCAATTTTTAATGGTGAGAATTATCAAGTTTGGGCAATCAAAATGAAAGCTCACTTAAGAAGTATTGACTTGTGGTAGTCAGTTAAAGTTGAAAGGAAAATACCACCTCTAATAAATAACGCAACACTCAATCAAATTAGGGCTCATGAAGATAAAGAATCCAAAGCTCCAAGAGCCTTATTTCAAATTCATGTTGATGTCTCTGAATTAATTTTCCCAAAAATTATGGGTTTTGAGACAATCATGGAAGCTTGGCATACACTGAGAGAACTCTATCATGGCAATGATAGAACAAGGTAGATGCAAGTGTTAAATCACAAAAGACATTTTGAGATTCTAAAGATGGAAGAAAAGGAGACATTACATGAGTTTTCTAAGAGGCTAATGATAGTAGTAAATAAAATAAGATTACTAGCAGAAGAGCTACCTGATAGCAGGATTGTAGAGAAAGTGCTTGTAAGCTTGCTCGAAAGATTTAAGGCAAAAATTTCATCTCTAGAGTATTCAAAAGATATCAATCAAATTATTTTGCCTGAATTAATCATTGCCCTACATGCTTAGGAGCAAAGAAAAATGTTGAGAAAAGAAGGAACTCAACAGGTAATTGAGGAGCTTATTTATCAAAGGCCTCATCTTCAAAAGGTAAAGATCAATCTTAATGTGGTATTTGCAAGAAGTCTTGTCATGATGAAGACAATTATTGGCATAAAGGAAAGCCTCAGTATTTCAAGTGTAAGAAGTTCAGGTATAGAGAAAGGAATTGCAAAAATAAGACTGAAGAAAGTATCAATTTGGCACATGCTGCTGAAGAAGAAGAAAATTTGTTTTAATATTGGAGAGAAGTGCATCAAGAAGCAGCTTTTAGAGAGAAGTTATAGCACCCCACTCCCACAAGACACATACCCGACATCTATGGTGATATCCGAGTACGTATCCCGCAAGAATGGCATGC
>JANZLC010000008.1:10308691-10331480 GCA_026413385.1 Erythroxylum gracilipes | reverse complement strand
CTCTGCATCAACTAGCTTCACTTTCTTTTCATTCATCAGTTACCAATATGTGGTTGGAATGGCAGACATTTGGAGCCCTCTCTCTAAGCAGCAACCTTATTCATTGCAAACGCTTAATTATTAAAAAGAACAAAGTACCCATGCACGGAACAAAACAAGCCCAATCTCAACCGCAAGACATAATCGAATTATACAAATCTATAAATACCAACAAGAAGTATTTTTATTACTATTGCTCCGAATAATAATCGAAACCTTTCATTAGAACTCCCAAATACGGACAAACTAAAACGCTTTGATACAACACCAAAAGTCACCAACAAATTACCATCTTTCTTGATTTTCCCAAGTCGTAAAAATGTGACAAACTCCGACTCAACTCAATTCATTACTGAGATTAATACATCCAGCGAAAACCAAAGTGAGTAAATCACTACGATAAACTTCAAAAACCTTCTCCAACAAGGTTTTTAGTTGTCCAAAACCCACACGAACACAGTCAACAGAAAATGAAAACCCGAATCCCAAACCTCAAGATCTCGCCATTCCAGCTCCTCCAAACCACATTACCTCACTCAAAATCCAGCACTAGAACTCGTCACTCCACAGGCAAACACAAAAAGAAATGCCTTTCTCGGAGAAAAAAGATGAAGAAATCATTACCCAAGTGCACAAATGAGCACAAAAGCGATCGATCGTCGAAGCAGTGCAGTGTATGTATTCGATGTAGACAGAGAAAGTAACTGGCAAACAAGACTTGAGTAACAGTCAAAACACACGACACGCCGTTTTATGTAGCCGACCAAAGCCGGCAGCAGCAATAAATCGGGAGGAAAAGAGTTATGTATGGCACGTGATTAACCGCCTTGTGTGTTTCCCACTTTCCCCTTGCTTAATTACGTTATGTTCGTTGGATTTAGTTTTGAATTCACGCTCCATCTGGGTCTGAAAAGGCTAGCTTTGCCTAATCATTTGCTTCTTCATAGTAATAATTAAAAGTTTGCTTATAATATAATCTACTTCAAAATTATTAAATAAATTTATTTATTTATTTTAATTTATAAAATATAATTAATTTATTAAATTAAATATTAATTAATAACTTTATAAATAACTTATCAATCATTTTTTAGCGAATCAAAGGTAAATATATTTGATAATTAGCTGATTGTATTCCCAGATTGAATCAAATTCTCTGATTTTAAAAACGCTATTACGAGAAATGTTTTTCTCTAGCGGTTGAGAAATTAGAAGACTATATTTAAAAATTATTACAAATTACTCACAAAATTAAAGATGAAGATATAAATATGATTTACTTTATACAAATTTTAAAAATTTAGTAAATAAATTAAAAATTAAAAATATTTAATATTAAATTAAAATTTCTAAAAAATTAAATACTTTTAAATTTGTTATCTCTAATTATATTATTTTTGTATAAACCCAATATTTAGGTCCCTTTTATATAAATATTTAGTATATAATATTTTATCACTTGTATATTGTATTTAATTCAATTCAATTTAATATAAAATTAATAAGTCAAACTTAAATTAATTATTTTTATCTAAGTTTAAATCTTAAGAGATAATGTAAACATTTTTTAAAATAATTTTATTTTAATTTAATGTATTAAAAATATAATTAAAATTTAAAAATTTAAAAATTTAAATTATATTTTCTTAAATTAGAAATTAAATCGATATCATTTTTACAAACTCAGTTTCATATTAAATTCATTGGTATTGCATTTGAGGGAAAACTTCTGATGTGATGGGATTAAACTCATTCTTCAACTTTCTTTTAGTGACATTTTAGTGATTTATTGAATTCTTCAGTTGGCCTTGCCAATTTAAGATGATCTCAAGAAGTTTTTAATTAAATTTATTTATCATTGAGAAGTTGTATTGAGAGGGTTTTCGGTGTTCTTGAGGTTCGATAAAAGATATTGGAAAAAATGATAATGCTAACTTCTTTTGCTTTTTCTAAATTTTTATGAGAATATTCAAAGAAATACTAAGATATAAATAACTAATACTCGTGTCTTTATAAATCTTTTTTTTAAGTCATACCCTTATAAGTTATTTTACACATAAATAGCTAATACTAAACGACTAATTTTATTAAATCTTATGTTATCCGTTGATCAAATTAGCTTTATTAATTTGTTGTTAGTTAACCGTTGATATAATCAGTTAATTGTTAATGCAATCTGATGAGTGTCAAACAGCCTTAATAAATTGTTTAATTTTTAATAATAAAAATTATTTAAAAAATTTAAAAATCGAAAAAAAGTTGTTAGATTCAACTAAATGAATATATGAGAAAAAAAGGAGATATTTTAAGATCCCCTTCTCTCTGACACATCTTTCTTCTGTAATTATTGGAATGATATCCATATTTTATTCTATTGGACTATTGGATTGCCAATCTCAATATGGATATTTGACGCTCACTCATCATCATTTGCTTTTCTTTCAATACATTCTACCCAAAAAACACACATCCCCTTAATTGGGGTAGCATTAGTTGTCATTAGTCTATAGACCATACGATCAAATTCATGTTCTTTTTCTTAATGGTTTTGCAACAAATTTGCCTCAAGATTAGCCCTTGTGTGTTGCCTCAAGACATAGGACCATACGATCAAAAAAAAAAAAATTTCATAAGCTTACAATTCTAAAACATTGATTGCTACATTAAACGGGAAAATAAGGTTTAACATGTGCTGAAGAAAATAGAAAAAAAAAGAGAGACACAAATAACATTAAATTTACAACTCAACTTTACTTTTATCGTCCGGGAAGTGGGACTCTTCCATTTCTTTTAACATTACCGACGCGTGGAAGTCACTGTGCTCAAGGGAACAAAAGCTTCGTGTTTTGTTTTTAGTCACCACCGCCCTTTAACTAAAATCCAATAAAGCCCTTTAGTTTTGTCTCTTCGATCTCTCTGTCTTTCGTGGAAACACTAAAAGCCTCGTTCTCCGTCTGTTCAAACCGAACCAAGCAAGCAATGCACTTGTTGGGATAATGGAACTCACCGATTCAACTGAGTTGCCAACAACTCGCTCTCCTCTCGTTATCGATCTCAACGAGATCCCTTCCTCCTCCACCTTCTCTCCCTCCACCGCCACTCGCCGCCACCGCGATTTCTCCGACCCCTCCACGGAGACCTCTGTCGGCGAGGACCGCGGGTTAGAGTGCAACGAGTGCGGGAAGCCGGTGGCAGATGGGCGATTGCTGTTGTGCGACGGTTGCGATAAGGGGTTTCACCTAGAGTGCGCCGGAATTGGCCGCGGAACGCCGCCGAGGTTCGAGGAGTGGCTTTGCGGCAAGTGCCTGGGTGGTGATAAGATTGAAAAGTGGCGTCTTGGTGTTCATAGTCGATTGGTTCTTGATATTAACGCCTCGCCGCCTAGCGACATCGATGGAGAGGGTGGCAATGCTGCGAAGGTTCTTGATTTCAGGTATTTCTTTGTGCGAGCAAATATTTGGTTTTGTCGGGGTGTGGAATGGACTATCTAGTGGCAATGATTTTATTGAGTGTGTTAATTCGTGCTTAGTTGTAGGATTTGCTGTTAGAGTTACATTGTGCTAAATTTCGTGCATAGCTTTCATGCTAGTGTTCAGTGTGGACAATGTGTTCCCACAGCTTTTACGGTCATTGTTATTAAAACCGATTCATGATGGATTAGTGACATACATAGGGAGGGCAGTGGTGTCTATTCATAGATTCTATTAGAATTAGAAGGGAAAGAAGAGAAAAGACAATTCTCCTTGGCAGGTGAGAATATTGAGGAATCATTCAATGCATGTTGTTGCTCATTGACACAACCTTAGATAAGTATCAACATGAACTAGATTTGCCTTTTGTATTTATGAACTGCATCCTGCACGATTATGCTTCCACAATGTGTTTGAACCTTTGTGTTTGAAGGCTAGATTGGGCTTTAGGAAATGTTATGGGCTGAGGGTGCACTTTTTGGGAGCAGATTTTGAGGATTTATTTCTGAGGTCCAGTT
This sequence comes from Erythroxylum gracilipes, assembly GCA_026413385.1. Taxonomy (NCBI): domain Eukaryota; kingdom Viridiplantae; phylum Streptophyta; class Magnoliopsida; order Malpighiales; family Erythroxylaceae; genus Erythroxylum; species Erythroxylum gracilipes. The sequence goes on along the minus strand of JANZLC010000008.1, from coordinate 10,327,453 downwards.
GATAGAAGCGTGCTGGGGCCAGAATTGGTTTAGCTTTAGGAAGTTTTAGGATTAATCTCAAAGCCCCAGTTGGAGGTTTTCATAGAATTCATGCCTGAAAGGTATGCTGTACTCAGTGAAGCTCGACATGTGGAACTTAAAAATCTTAGGTCTAGTTTTGAATTTGATGTAGTTTATTGTCATCCTGATGACATGGCTTTTGGTTCTAAGTCTGAGGTTGTTAGTCATCTTGGGTTGGTACCTAATTGCAGTAAAATGGACACCGACGCTAGCGGTGATGGGTGTCCCTCTTTGCAGGAGAGTTTGCATTTGCCTAAAAAGAGAAAGTCAAAAGGAATTCAGATTGCTAATGTTTACTCTGAAAGTGAAGAAAATTCAGTAAATGGCTATCATGGCGAGCTCTCATTCAGTGATCGAGGTACAGAAACTGTTGCTGCTGAATCTGGTAAAGTTGCAGAAGTTGATGCTGTCAGTGATTTTTCTAATTCTCACCAGTCTCGTGTAAGTATGCTTCGTTTTCATGCTTAACTTAGGCCTCAGGGATTTAGTCACAATTTTCTTTTTGATCTGTTACTATGGTGTCATCTAGATAATTGAAATCATGCTTCTTATATTGTTGGGTGTTCTATGATTGATTCTTGTTATGATGCTTTATATTTCAGGAAGGACTTCCTGTACAGTTTGAAGATTTTTTTGTTCTTTCTTTGGGAAAAATTGATGTCAGACCTGCTTATCATAGTGCTAGCCTAATTTGGCCTATAGGTTATAGTTCCTGTTGGCATGACAAGGTTACTGGTTCTTTTTTCATTTGTAAAGTTTTGGATGGCGGTGATTCTGGACCTCTCTTCAGTATCAGTAGATTTCCATGTTCAGCTTTGCCAGTTCCTGAGGGTTCAACTGTCTTGTGTAGGAAGGACATGGACCAGTTTCCATGTCAAAACAACAATAACTGCATGGTTTCACATAATAAGGATTTTGATAATGATGTCTGTGTTGAGGCTATTCTTGCTGATCCTTCTCCACCAACAGAATCTGATATTTTAAACTGCCTTTTGAATAGTTCAAATGGCATCCATAGGGGTCAGAGATCAGACCGCTTGAGAAGTAGTAATATTCATGCAAGACCTGGAAGGCTTCAATCCAACAATTTGAGTTTGGGTGATGAGATTGGTGAGATAACAGTGGAAAACTGTTCATCTACTGCTGCATGGAATATGGTGTCTGCTAACTTGATAAGTGCTTACTCGGAACTATGTAATCAGAGAGGTACATTCCAAATTTCCTGCAAGCATGTTGGTGATGAATGGGGGTCAACTACATGGGATATGAAGGATGAAAAGAGTATGGCAAAATTTTCTCCACTGGCCAAATTCTGCAGTTCCCTTTGCTTATTTGAAATCCCGTCTGGGGGTGAGATTGAAACTTTAGTTGCGGCCTTGTCAAAATGGCTGGGTGAGGATAGATTTGGGTTGGATACCGAGTTTGTGCAGGAAATGATAGAACAACTCCCTGGTGTTGAGTCTTGTTCACAATATCAATTTCTCCTTAACAGAGGTTACTCATGTACTCCATTGACAGTTTGTAGTGGGCAATTAATGACTAAAAGAAAGAGACATATAGAGTCAGATGAGTCATGTAGAAAGTCCAAAAGTCCCAGGTTGGTTGAAGAACATGGGATGGGTGATCTTGATCCTCCTCCAGGGACGCCATTATGCTCCAGGCTTCCTCCTGTCCTTGTTGGCGACTTCTATCAGGTATGCGAATTGAAATCTCCATATTTAAACTAGAAAAAAAGGTATTTTGCATGTTGTGTGATAAAATTGGTTGCGGGAGCTGCAGACCTTAAACTTGTTAGTCTTGTATGCAGGTATGGGAGTTATTGAGGCGCTTCCATCAAACTCTGGGTTTGAAAGAATCTTTCACAATGAAGGAACTTGAAGAAGCACTTAGCAACCCATGCTATGATGTCTCCAATCTTATTAAGAATTCTGAAGGGAAAAGTAATGCAAGTGAAGTCTTAGATTTATGTAGAGGTGATAAAGGAAGTCAACAAGACTCATCGTCATTTGATGAATTTTGCATGGCATGTAATGGAGATAATTTACATGCCTTGGTACCTGTTGATTCAAGGAAGACAAAGGAGTCAACTCAAAATAGCTATTACTCTAGTACAGCTCTAACTAAGACTCATAGCTCACTGCTAGGTGTGATAATAAGTGAGCTTCAATGGAAGGTTGCTGCGCTGGTGGATCCAAATTTTGATTCTGGAGAATGGAAAGCAAGAAGGGGGAGAAGGAAAGATTCAGATAGTTCAATCCCTATTAGAAGTAAACTGAATATGCTCCCCATTAACGATTTGACTTGGCAGGAGTTAGCACGGAGATACATGTTGGCTGTATTATCCATGGATTGTAACACTGACTCTAGTGAGATTACGGCTCGAGAAAGTGGTAAAGTGTTTCGCTGCTTACAAGGTGATGGAGGGGTTCTTTGTGGAGCACTTACTGGAGTTGCTGGGATGGAAGCAGATGCACTTGTAAGATTAGCTTTTGTTCCTTCGATAGTGAAATTCATGATAAATCTTGGACAAAATTGTCAAATGAAGCAATCTTTGAATCTTGTATTCATGTGACTTATCTTTTTATAATGCTCTGTTTCCCTTTGTCACTTGCTGGGTTCACATCTATGTTTTCTCTTAAGATTTAGATTTTTTCCAGCATGCCTGTGGTGTAAGTTGCCTCATGTGTGTATTTGTATTCCACTAAATATTTACTTCTTTTTTTTTCTAGTTGTAAGAAAAGCATGCTGGAGTGTCATAATTTCAACTAACATATGAAAGTTGATGTTCAGTTGCTTGCAGATGCAAAGAAGAAGAATTTTGGTTGTTTAACCAGAGAAAAAGATGTTATCACCATAGAAGAAGAAGTGAATGATGCAAATGCTGCTTCTGAAACGCCTGATGGGGATGGTGGTGGCATCCCAGAGTGGGCGAAGGTTCTGGAACCTGTTAAGAAACTTCCTACTAATGTGGGCACCAGAATTAGAAGGTGTGTATATGAGGCTCTGGAGAAATCTCCACCAGAATGGGCAAAGAAAAGACTAGAGCATTCGATAAGTAAGGAGGTCTACAAAGGCAATGCGTCAGGACCTACAAAGGTGCAGCTTTTTTATTCTTATTCTTAGGAAACGATATTATGGATGCTTATTTCTTTTCACTTTATATGACTAATGATGTTGTTAATTGTGCTTTTGAACTTTACTTTCATGTTACTTTTTGGAAATTCTGTTGTTGGAATCTAGTTCTTTCCACAAAATTATTATGGTATTGTTAGAAGTGGTTTTTGACATTAATGGCCCCTGCTAAATTGCTTCAATACTATATGAAAGTAGAGATAAAGAGGAGAGGAGAAAAGACTATACACATTGATTTAACATGTTGACTATAAATATGTCCAGAGATACAGAGGCTATTGAAGGTCTTGAGATATATTATTTATTCCCATTTATTTATAATAGTTGGATAGTCATACAATATTTCTGAATAACATTTAAACAATTCTTTGATGGGATACATAAAAAATCACCATTGGATACATAATATTCTTATACTAAATTCAAATTTCTATAATCTTCAATAGCTCCTAATGGCAGTTAGGGAATTTTTGTCAAAAGGACCAAAGACAATGTGCATAACGGGGAACCTTGAAATGCTTAAGTGAACTATCTTTTGTTACTGACATTATTCTTTCTGGTGTAACGGTGTTTGAGACAATATCTTCTCTTGGAAACATTTTCAATAAATTTGAAGTGTCCAATATGCCTTTTTGAACTTGATTTATGATAATCTTTGATGAACTTTCTTTGAATTTCACATTTACAATAAGTTATATGTACTCTTGATTCTGAATTGAGTACTAATTGTTGATTGAACACAGAAAGCTGTTCTTTCAGTTCTAGCAGATTTACCGAAGGAAGCATTGGCAGAGAAGTCAGCTAGGAAAATTAAAAGGAAGATTGTTATACCTGTATCTGACACTGTAATGAAGAAATGTCGTATTGTCCTACGTCGTGCTGCTGCTGCTGATGATACCAAAGTTTTCTGCACCTTGTTGGGAGGAAATCTGCTCAATTGTGGTGACAATGATGATGAGGGACTTCTTGGTTCTCCAGCCGTGGTTTCTCGTCCTTTGGATTTTAGAACTATTGATTTGAGATTAGAGGTTGGAGCTTATGGTGGCTCTTATGAATCTTTTCTGGAGGATGTTCGAGAGGTTTGTGGCTAAGCAAATTCTAATTCATGTCAAACAAAGACACTTTTGAATCCCTAACTTTAGAATTTCGACTTTGGTTCTTTTTGAAATTTGGCTTTATTGATTGATAGTTTGGATGAGTATTGATAAGTTAGGATTTGTAGCAGCTTTCATGCTGGTTCAGCAAAACCTTTCTTTTTTGTTTGGCATTTGTAGAACATCTGTTAGCTCAGCCTCCTGGAGGAACTAATTTTTGCAAGAAATTGCGCAAAATTCACCTCATGATTGGATGATTGCCAGCTTCATGATTTACATATTAATCTGACAAGTTATGTTAACCTTCAAATAATGACTCTCAAATGCTTTTTAATTTCTTTCTACCATACTATCGGATCTTTTCACATTTTCTTAAGCTATAGCTAGATTAATATTGGGAATATTAAATTGTTTTTATGTTTTATTTTAGGTAGTTATACCCATATATTATATCTCACTATCTAGCTTTGCAGTTATGGAAAATTGTGCAAATCGCATTCGGGGATCAGCCTGATTTGGTTGAATTAGCCACTAGACTAGCCCACAATTTCGAGTCATTGTATGAGGAGGAGGTAAAAGCCAAATCTTTATGCAGATTGTCAAACTGTTTAGCTTGTTAAAACTAGTGGAATTATAGTGTGTTATACATCAAACTCTTTCTCTTCATTAGCTTTATCAGATTCTTTCTTTCTTTTCTTTCCATTTTCTGCTTCACGTTCGTAAATCAAGTGCATGAATATTCCAGCACCTCAAGAGATGTGATATAAATGTGATCCTATACAGTTATCTGAAATCCAGCCTTAGTTGATGGTCATTCTTTTATCTACATGCTCAATTTGGGCAAGAAAGGGATATATGCAACTTGCTACATACTTTTAGGATTAAAAGATAACTTGGGTTTATATGAAAAACAATGATAGATGAAAAGATGGTCATATGGGTTTGAGAAAAATACTCTATGCAATATGTCAAAGTTGATTTCTGGAAGAAAGATGATAAAAGTAACCAATAGATAACTCTTTCTCGAGATGGAAAAAGTTCTAAAAGATTGCTAAAATTTATAGAAGGGGCATATTCCTGTATCTGTTTTTCTAATCAGATGGTTCTTTGATCCTTTTCACTGTTTTCTTACTATGCTACTTAGCTTGTTTATTTCACATAATGTTTCTTCTTTAGCTATTAATTGAATTTAATATTCCTGCAATTTAGGTGGGCACACTTCTCCAGAAATTTGAAGGGTATGCTAAATTGGATTACATGAATGAAGAAACAAAGAAGGAATTAGATAATATTCTTATTTCCATGAATGAGATTCCAAAAGCTCCTTGGGATGAAGGGGTTTGCAAAGTTTGTGGTGTTGATAAGGATGATGATAGTGTTCTCCTTTGTGACACTTGTGATGCTGAGTATCATACTTATTGCTTGAATCCTCCACTTGCAAGGATTCCTGAAGGGAATTGGTATTGCCCATCTTGTGTTGGTTTTCATATGGTTCAAGAGGTGTCCGGAAACCCTCGGGTCATTGGTAAAGGCCACCGTAAAAAGTACAAGGGGGAATTTAACAATAAATATTTGAAAACTCTCACCCATTTAGTTGTTGCAATGGAAGAAAAAGACTACTGGGAGTTGGGTGTAGATGAGGTTTGTTTATGGACCCAAATGTTACTTCTGTAATATATTTTGCATGTAAGTGTGCTAGTTGCTCTTTCTGGAGTTGGAGTCAGTTTTTAAGTGTGCTAGTTGTTCTTTCTGGAGTTGGAGTCAGTTTTTCATATGCAAAAGCCATAGAAACCTTGTGATGTAGAACACACACAAATAGGCTTTCTTTTCTTCTCCCGCTGATACCAAAAATAGTTACTGCAGAACTAGTGCTCTTGAATGTTATCGGAGTAAATAGGTTTTTCTCCTAACTTGTGTGGGATTTCTCGCTGAATGATTTTTTGTTGGAATATTGTAGGCGATTTTTTCTTCTATCACATAACATTGAGTATGGTGGATATTAACGAATTCTTTTCTCTAAGGTTAAAAGATAAAACATTGGAAGAATGATTGGATTTTTGAGAATCTTTGTCTATGATAAGTGCATTTTTTTGGTTTGAAGTTTGAATATGTGCATATGTGTGCTTTTTAATGAGGCTACATTTACAATTCCATGGCTTCTTTGCACTGCGTCTTGAGTGGATTTTATGAGATACGCTATTTGTATCTTTCTTTATGGTTGGTTGTTGGTTGACTTCCAGTTTGTTGTTTTCTAGTTCTTAAATTGTTTTTATAGATCGATATAGATCTTATAGTGTTGATACTTGTCATTTTCTTAATCAGATTCCATTTGTTGTGACTGCAGAGAGTTTTCCTGCTTAAGTTTCTGTGTGATGAATTACTTAGTACAACCCTTATTCATCAACACCTTGAGCAGTGTGCAGAAACCACTGCTGAATTGCAGCAAAAAATGCGATCACTGGTAACAGAGTGGAGAAGTTTGAAGTCAAGGGAGGAGTTCCTTGTGTCAAGAGCTGCAAAGAAGGACATTCTTGCGGTTGTAGACTTACCTCTAAAGGAAGGGCTTACTTCTGCGACCTCAAACCAGGGTAAGGGAGTAGGGCAGCGACCAAATATGAATGGTGGAGACCACTGTAGTACCTTCTCTGTTGATTCACCAGCAGTAGATTGTGAGAAAGATGGAAAAGGCATTGATGGCATTAACAGAAAGACTTCTGGTATCAATTCTGACAATATTAGTTGCTGCTACAATCAAACTTTAGATGGCATGGATGGTGGAAGTGAAGATGGAGGTATGCATGCTACAGATGATAAGAAGATATCTTTACTTGAAAATGGCAACACTGGTGGACAAAATCATTTGCATCAAGTGACTAAGGAAACCTCTGAAATTCAAGTTCAGGGTAAATTGCAAGGGTACATCAGTGTGAATGATTCTACTTGCCGACTATCTTCAGACAACCAAGGATTTTACCCAACTTCAGAAAACATCCATGTGACTCAGCATGGCTCTCCTGCACCTGTGAATGAGTGTCAGGCACCCAATCTTGAGTTAAGCAGTCTCAAAAATGATATCCTTTGTTTGCAGAATACAATCTTGAGAATAGAAGCACAGCTTGAGAAACAATCACTGCGCAGGGAATTTCTTGGTAGTGATTCTAGAGGCCGTTTGTACTGGGCTTCATCAACATTAGACATGCTTCCTCGAGTAATTGTTGATGGGAGTTTGACATTGCAACATAGAGAGAAATCAGACGAAAAAGACGTGCTGGAAAATGGCCACATCAATTCAATGGCTAACTGTATCGAATGGGTTTGTTATGAAACTGATGCAGAAATTAAAGAACTTATTGATTGGTTGAATGATGAGGACCAAAAAGAGAGGCAGCTTAAAGAGTCAATTTGGCTGTGGATGAAGTTAAGATTCCAAGGAAGACAAGAAGGTAGAAATCAATTTCATGAAGAGCATCAAAGAACTTTGTCAACCACCTCAATTGATGATAAAAGCACTTCTAATTGCCTAGTTAGCAAAGCTGCTATGCATCTTGAGAAGAAGTATGGTGCTTTCATAGAGTTAGGCACAAAGGACACAGTGAAGAGGAGAGTGAAGAAGGCAAGATTGACTGGCGAAAACAAAATGTGGCGCTGTGATTGCTTAGAGCCCATTTTGCCTTCCAGGCACCACTGTGCTTCTTGTCATAGAACTTTTACTTATGAAGCTGAGTTTGAGGACCATAATAATGATAGGTGCAATGTAGTTCCTCCGGTTCCTGAAAAGAATGAAGAGAGAATTGATTTCTTCAAAGCAAAGGGTGATAAAAAGTCAATGATCACTAAGGAAAATTGTAACAGTGAAAATAGGATGCCTGAAACCTCGATTGGTGGTCAGGCTGAGCTCAGGTCAAAGTTGATTCAGTTTCAAGACACAGATGCTGTATGCCCCTTTGACTTGAAAGAAATCAGCTCCAAGTTTGTGACAGAAAATTCTATTAAGGAATTGGTAAAGGAAGTAGGTCTTATCGGTTCAAATGGGATTCAATCATTTGTTAGGGCTGTACCTCCTTACCTCAGTGACTCTATGTTAACTATGGTTTCATCTCATAAAGATTTAAGCATTCAAGATGACGAGTTCAATGTTGATGACAAGCCAGCTAAGCCTGATTCACTCAATCAGTTTGCACCAAATAGCTCTTTTGGACAACCTGCTCCAGATAAAATTCATGAAGTGCTAAAATCTGGCAAACCACATTTGGGATTGCTAGAACATAGAGATTTAAAGTCTTATGTAGATAAAAGTGTCCTTCAGGTTGAGCCTGGTTGCTGTTGTGTTGTCCCCAAGTCCTCATTGAGGCCATTGATTGGTAAAGGTTCAGTTATTTTAAGGCAACTAAAGGTCAATCTGCTTGACATGGAAGCTGCACTGCCTGAAGAAGCCTTGAGATCATCAAGGTCTGATTTGGAAAAGAGATTGGCCTGGCGATCACATGTTAAATTTGCGGAGTCAATTTATGAGGTTAGCTTTATTATTTGTAGCAACATGTTTTTTGGTTTTCTTTTCAAAATAGAGTCCTGTTTTGATTGCATCTTCCTAAAGAATAGCTTGTTCTTTCAGATGGTTCAAGCAACAATTATATTGGAGGATATGATTAAGATGGAGTTTCTGCGGAATGAGTGGTGGTACTGGTCATCACTCTCTGCTGCTGCCAGAACTTCCACTATTACTTCTCTTGCCCTACGTATATATTCCCTTGATGCTGCTATTCTGTATGATAGGATATCAAACTCAAATCTAAGCAACAGTTTGAAACCCAACAGTTTGGTGGACCAGAAGTCATTACCTAGTTCCATTCCTGTGGACGAATTCAAACAAAACAGGAAGTCTAATAAGAAGACTTAGAAGAGGCAGGGGTCAGAAGTTTCATTATTCAAAAAGGTTCCTGAAGTTTTGAGGAAAAGGGAATCTGGTAGCGTTCCTTTGAAGGACAACAGGTTGGTCTTGTGGTGGTCGCAGGTGATCAGTAAATGTGGCCTCTTAGATTTGTTTAAACTGCCTTGCTCGATTGCTTGAAAACAAGAAGCCTTTGGTATATACCTGCAACAGATGCCATTGATCCTGTAAATTCATGGGTGGGACGCTCATGTGCTAACTCTGGTGACTAATCATGAAGTGAGTTCTTCTATAGGAAGCACGGGCACGGGTAGATTATAGAAGAATTAGATGTTGACTTTTTGTATTTATTCCTACTGAAGGTTTCGGTTGGTTGCTTGGCGACGGTTATGGAATTGAAGGATACTCTTACATAAAGGCTCGAACTGTATACATGAACAAATAGATGTAGAAGTTGGGAATGAAAAAGAAAGCAAACCCAAAAAAATGGAGAAATAGTAATATTTCATTCAATTTATGTTTTGCGGCTCTTTCATTAGTGTCACATGATCGGGAAAAGAAATTCCATGTGTTTTGGATTGATTGATTATTGTGTTGGCTTTTACTGGCCACAAAGCAAAAAGGTTTGTAGTTTTGCACGTTCTCAACCAAATTCTTGTGATCGGTCCCCATGGTTTTGGGTGGAAGATGATGCCTCTGCTTCAATTCCACAAGAGAAAGTAGACGATTTGGTGAGTTCTGCGTAAATGTTAATATGATTAGGTTAATGTGAGACATATTGGTTACCTGTTGAAGTGACAGCACAAACTTTTTGATCCCCACAACTTAACAATTCATCATCTTCTGCAATTCGGTTTCTTAAATTGGAAACTATGCCCAATAGAAGCTGTTGGAAATCCACTGCATGTACGTACACAACCTCCGATGGCATACGATTACTCTTCTTGTGAGGTGTGGTTTAGACTGGGTTCCATGTCTTCAGTCCTAGTTCTTGATAAAGATCCTGACTTTTAGGTTACATGTATGCCAAGAAACTTTTAGAGTCGAGATTTGATGTGGGTAGTGAAAAATCGAGAAACAAAAAGAAGATAAAGAAATAACAAGGAAGTGGAGGAGTGGGGAATGTTATTCTTCTGCAAAGTTGGAAGTAACTTCTGAAATGAAAGAGGATGGAAACCCTAATTTCGTGTCTGCATCCTCACAGGTCAGGCCCAGGGTGGATGCTCCTAAAACACTTCTTTTCCTTCAAAAAAAAGAAGACGACATTTTTGGATTATAATTATGACTTTAGGCTTAGGTCACTTGCATGGATCCACTTAGTCTCTCTCTTTTGTTTTCATTTTTTCAATATCCAATTCCCAAATAGCATTTAATTGGCAAGACAGTCTTTCCTAAGCAACGATTGGGAAGTCTTATTGCACATACACATTCCAGGTTCTTATTAATTACATAAATGTCCTTGCGATGTCGATCACCACACCCACCACGGTTCCACCTCTTCATGTGCTTGCTGTTCTGCTGATGCGGCGGCAAACACTTCTGATAAATAACTCCGGCCATCGTCACTACCGTCTTCTACCTCGGATTGGACACTATCAACCAGGACAACACGGCCAGCATAATTGTCATCATTTTGGAAGTACGAGTCCCCACTGTCCACAAACTGCGGACCGCCCTCATCCACCACTGCACTGCCACTGCTTCCCGAGCTCAGACGGTCCTCTGCCTTCGTGTTGAGTTGAACTGCGGACAGGTAGGATGTATCCGCCAGGAGAGACTCTGACCTCTGGCCTGCTGTTGGTGCCATTCTTACGTCTTTGGCCTGAAGCTTCTCAGTTAAAGAAACCACCTGGAGAAAAGTGTTACATGTTTAAAAACTCGGTGAAAACTGAAATCCATAACTTAAGCTTTAATGCATAACTAAGAATGAGTCAATTTATGAAAGCATATTTCTTGTGAAGGTCGCTGTGGTATATTCCTCTTTTCTCTCCATTTAATAAAACTACTGTCTTTTTCAACCAAAGGTGCGATATGCTATTTTGTATGACACATGTTTGTCTATGTAAGACCGAGTATCTTTTACCTTAGCCCCCACTACCTACGTGGGAGTCTTATCTTTAAAGGAATATGGAGTTTCGATAAGAAAATACACATCAAGGTACCAGTATACAGATTTTAAAGATTTTGTAGTTGTCACAGTCAATCGTCTTTCTATTCTCCACTGATTGGTTGGTGGTGCGTAGCTATGAAGTTTCGACTACTTTCTATGTTATGCAACTTTCCAAGAACAATATGGGTTGTTTTGATACACTCAAAAGTCATGAAAAAGACCTATACTTTGGTGAAAATGATTATAACTGAGAACTAATTTGTGTATTCATTCAAGTATACCTCAGATTTAAGCCTCTCAGTTTCCTTGACAAGAGAGTCATGATTAGAGTGAAGTGAATCATAAGAAGCTTTGAGAAGATCATATTCTTTTTCAAGTTGTTTTGTCTTCCATCGGGCCCTTCTGTTCTGGAACCACACAGCCACTTGCCTAGGTTGCAGTCCTAGCTTCTTGGCCAACTGGGTCTTTCTCTCTGGCTCCGGCTTGTTCTCTGTCTCAAAACTCTTCTCCAGCAGATGAACCTTTTCGAAAAGCACTAAATCTCATCTATCAGTCACTACACATATATTCTTAAACAGGAATATTTGATCAACCTACAGATCTGTCTAGCTCTTGAGGGCACGAACTAGACAGAAAGATTCCAACTTTTAATTTGCTAGATTGACTGGCATGCGAACCAAAAGAACAACAATCCCATGTTTGGAATTTAATATATTCTCATTCTATTAATATATTCTCATTCTATCTTCCATTTTTCTTGTTCTAGTTCATCACGTACAAAGCAAAAATAACTTTTTCATGTCAAGATAATTTAATTCTTCAAGGAACCAACCAGGAAACTTGTTTTTACTGGAAAATGGAAGAGAACTGGATCCCGAAATGGCTGGCATAGATTTACACGAGCTTGTTTATTAACATGTGCTAAGCTTGACAAGGAATATCGTTCATTGTACTTATTAAGCATATGTTGACTATGGGAGGTGAAACCTGAACCACCAAGAGACCGAACCGACCTGCTCAGGCGTGAGGCGGCGCTTCTTCTCTGGCAACTGCTCGTCGCAATATTCTTCATCAAAAATGTCATCAGACAAGCTGAAAAAGGGTCTTCTCTTGGATGTATCCTCCATATTCATCATTGATCTTGGACCTTCAGCACCAATACATACAGAAGAAAACCGTTTGATAACACTAGGTTAGTTTCTGTGTCAGAAATTCAAGCTCTTAAGCAATAAAAGAAAAATGGAAGTTACTGCATAGAGTGATTTCAGAAAAGAAGAATTAAATTGAGCTAAAATATCGCCAAACAACTTTAGATAAACAAATTTTAATTTAAGAATTTTAAATTCAAATAGAAGTTTAAATCCAAGAAGAAGGTTTGCAATTCTGTAACTCTGTAGTCTGTAAGAAACAAACGAGAAAGGTGGTAGCAATTTTATAGCTATATCCAATAACCAGAAGAAATTACAAATTTTAGTGAACAAACTGAAGAGCAGACAAAGAAAATTAAAGGACAAGAAGATACAAATTACCTCGGAAAAGAGGATCGCCATGCCCGAGGAAAAACATGTTTTCCTGAGAAGAGGGGTCAAAGAAAAGGCGTTCGGACTCCATATCCACTGTTTTTGTACGTCCAACAAATTATTAAGTATCTTGCGTTGTGTCAGATCCCTGTTTTGTGGTCGAAATTCCACCGTTAAGGAAGATCCGGCAAGCTAGAGAGACGCAGAAACTATTAACACAAGCATGCTAGTTATTGTGCACATTTATATAGCATACAGGGTGAATTAGAAAAGCATGAGCTTGTGGCGAAAGAAGCTGGTACTCCACAGCAACCTTGCCGGAGCCTCCAGTGGACAGATGCAAAATCCCATCAGTCCACCAGTGAAGGGTGAAGGTGGTTGTGTTGGTTTGGGGAATAGAGAGACACTGTGGAAACTAGATCAACAAAACGACCACACCATCATAAAAACCGATTGTATCAAAAGAAGAAAATGGAGACCCGAGAAGCGTAATTCCAAATTCCGGCGAGGATAAGCAAGAAATGAGGCAGATACGCTTGTATATAGCATGAAAGCGTCACCTTCTTGGTGTTTTTTGCGACTAAAGTTTTTGAGTAGAGTTAAGGTGGTAGGGTTTTATAGAAGTGGAATGACGAAAATTTCCTTTAATTTCGTTGAAAAGTGGGGGTATTACGGTCATTCGATTGCATGGTGAACTTTAATATGAAAGGAATTTGGACCGTTCGATTGGGAAGAGGAATAGGATGTTTTTTGATCGGAGGGTTGTGGGATGCAATTGGATTAGGACAAGAGCAAATAAAAATGTTAAAATTAGTATATATCCTCACCAAAAGTTTGTAATGCTATCATCACCGATAAAAAATCCAAATAAAAAGGTGAATGAAAAAATATATATATAAAAAAGAATATTTTTGAGGAACATGAAATGTCTATGGTCTTGCTATATTCTTTTCTGCTAAGCTCAGTTGATATAATGGAAACAACCCATCATTACTCTTCAATTCCTCCTTTCACTCATCAGAACAATCTTTCCCTTACTGTGTCACATGTGATAGAATTACTTACTTGAGAGCAATTTAAGTTGGTGAAATTTCCTATACTCCATCATAAGCTTAGCAACTATTGTACGGTAGGAGGAGAAACTTGGAGATTTTATACATATAGTATACATTATACATTGTTGATGTTATTGGTTCATAACTTACACCTACGGCCTCTAACTTTATTATCCATTACAGTTATAACATTTAATAGTTATTATGACTTTAAGGTTTCTAACGTTTCTCTTGTTTTAATATCTCCTAATAATGCCTCTTGTCTTTGTTTCTACTACAAAAATATCCCCTCATCACTTTTACTCTTTCACTCACTCCCACAACTACATATATTCTCATTCTCTCTGACCAAGATACACCTTCTTCCATAAAAGACATCTTTACGCATATGTCTTTTTTATTTTGTCTAATTTGCTTTTGTCTGTCTTATTTATTCTCGGAGATAGTTTCTACTCTGTTCTTTGGAGTGCACCGAAACTGGTAGAGAAGGCGTTAACCTTGAGGTCGAATCCTGTTGTCCTGCTGTATCGTAGAGGGAGAATTTCTAACTTAGGGTAGTGATTTTTCACGAAGCCTTACATTTTAGATAAACCGTTCCAATTTAATTATTATTGCTATTTTCGCTTACAATCTAAGTTCGAAACTCTTTTGTTGCTACTATTTGTTGGAAATTATTGCGATTTTGCTGCTGCGTATTTATTTTGGTAGAAGTCAGAATACGATGTTGTTTTCTTTGTATTGTTAATTATTTCGTGTGAGACATTTCTACTTTTGGATTTAATATTTCGTCTACAAATAAGATCAACGTAGGTTCTGCACTGACTGTTCCCCACATAGGTTCAGCCCCTATCATCGTAGCCTCAAAAATTATACTTGACCTAACTAGATTAGAGCCTTTAGATGGGAGAAACTTTAAACGATAGTTTGAGAAAATTCTATTTTACTTTCAACAATACAAAATTGATTATGTACTGTTTCAAGAGATCCCTAGTGACAATACGAACCTTAAGACTGCTAAGAATAACCGTACCGTCAGGGGAGTATTACTCAACCATATGATCAACCCTTTGTTTGATATCTACTGCAGTACAAATCTACTAAGAAAATTTGGGACGCTTTAAAAGTGAAATATGAGATAGATGATATCGGTACTAAGAAATATGTAGTTGTTAGGTGGTTAAAATTTACCGTTGTTGATTATAAGCCTATTATGGACCAACTACATGAGTATGAAAATCTAATTGTTGAAATCCTTGTTGAGGGTATGAACATGTGTGAGTTGTTTAAGCTAATGCACTTATTGAGAAACTACCTTCCTTATGGAATGAGTATAAAAACCAGTTGAGGCATAAAAAAAAAAAGACATGAAGCTTCAGGAATTGATAGGACATATAAAGATTAAGGATGTCAATCTTGCACAAGATAAGACCAAAACACTTACCTTTGTCCTTATTATTAAGGCTCATGTGGTAGAACATAGAAATGCTAATAACTTCAAGAAGAATGGTGGACAAAACAAGTCTTTCAACAACAAGCAGGGTTAGTTTAAGCACAAAAGGATTGACGGTGACTGTTGGTGGTGCCACAAGCTAGGCCATCCAGCTGCCAATTGTCAAGCTAGAATCAACTATGAGAAGAAAGGTCAAGGATAGAAACCGCAATAGTTCGAGAAAGGAAACTAAACGGGGTACCAACGAGGTAACTAGAAGAGCTTTGTTAAGCCTCAAGCTAAAACGGTTGAAGCTGACGATGACGAGGAGATCATTACTGTTATGGTGTCCGAAGTCATCCTTGCTGGAAATTTGGTCGAGTGGATCATTGACATAGGAGCCATACGCCACGTATGTACCAAAAAAGACCTGTTCAAAGAGTTGAATGATGTTGTTGATGGTGAATTTGTATATATGGGCAACTTTAGCAGAGTTCCTATCCAAGGAGTTGGCAAAGTCACTCTCAAACTCACTTCTGGAAAAGTGTTGGTATTAGAAAATGTTTTATTTATTCCAGATGTACGTAGAAACTTGATTCTTGGTGCATTGCTTAACAAAGCTGATGTTAAACCTTTGATTATGATAAGCTAGTTTGGACTAAGAATGAGAACTTTGTTGGAAAATGGTTTTGTAATAGGGGCTTGTTTGTACTTGACGTTAAAATGAATGCATCTACTTCTTCTACTTATATTGTTGAGTCTTTAGACCTAAGACACTCTAGACTTGGGCATGTGAATATGAGGTCTATTAAGAGCATGCGAAGTTTAAACTTGTTACCTAACTAGATTACTAATGAAATGGAAAAATATCAAATTTGTGTTGAGACTAAACACTCGAAGAAACCTTTTAAATCAGTGACCGAGAGAGAGTCACAATTGTTAGACTTAGTGTACACAGATTTAGATGAGTTTAAGAATTGTTTGAGTAAAGGCGGCATGAGATATTGGCCTTGTTTGGCAATTAGCTGATTGCATTAATTGTTGGCTGATTCTATCAGCTGTTAGCTGATAGCTGATTCTATCAGCTGATTTGACCAGCAGATTGCATGTAACATCCCACCCCCTACTAGAAGGGTAGAATAGTAATTTGACATAGGATGAGATAGATTGGGATGCATTAGGAATGTTCATGCATTATAGGATTGGTACACAGTAACATTTGTGCACATGAAATTACTGCACATGCATACATGACATTCCCGGTTTTTGTGCCTAAGACAATTTTATTGTGATTAACGTGGTTATTGAGTTTGAAAATTATTCTGAGTGCACCATTGAGTGTTTTCTATTTTAAGGGATTTTTAGGAATTTTCTGGAATTTTCCAGAGAAAATTCCCGGACCGAAAAAAAAATTTCCAAGTGACGAACCGATTGATTTCTACTGATATTTTGGTACTAAACTAGTGAATATAATTGGTGGGACCGAAAGTGAATGGAAACTTTATTGTTTTTGGATCAAATTGATTAAAGTTTAGTAGTTGTTTTCTTTGACTTTTCTCCTCCCATTGGACTTATGGCCTTTTGCCACCTTTCTCCTTCATTTAATGCCTACTTATTATTTGTCTTGGTTTTGCCTATTGTTTTCTCGGTGATTGTCAGCATAAAGGAGTGAAAAAATGCTTTTTGATTGTTCATTTACTTATTCAACCGAAATTAAGCTTATTAGTTAAGGAATTGTTTGACTTTTCTTCTTTCCTCTCCTATTGCCACCTATTGCCCTCATTAATGCTCCCTTATCTTTCATTCTCGGTTTTGCTTAAGGGAATGAATAAAAGGGAGGAAAATCATCTCTTGTTTCATGTTAGTCACTCACTCACCGAAAACCCTCCTCACCCATTTTCCATCTCCATCGTTTTCTCCTTCTTATTTCTCCTTCTTCATTCTTGTTTCCTCCAACCTTAAGTGATCTTCCTTGCATGCTTAAAACCTCAACCTTTAACCTTCCTACATGATGAGAACCATGCATGGGGTTGAGAAAGTGGAGAGGTTGGTGTAGTAGTGAAGAGGGAAGGCTTGAATAGGTAAGTTATGATTAAGCTTTAAATGATGTTTTCATGATGTTTTACTTAAGAATTTAATGCCATGGTAGGGTGTATTTATTATGAGTATTGATGCTTGGATTGAATGAAAATTATAGGTGGAATTGTTGGGTATAAGGCTAGGGTTATGTATGATTTGAAAGTAGGATGATTGATGAATGTGTTTAACTTGATTTTGATTGATTATTGATAATTAATTTTGCATAGGAATGTAGAGTTTTAATGCTGCCAAATTTTAAAGATTGGTCTAAGTGAATGTAGGAAGGATATAGGGACTGATTTTGTGTCCAATTGAGATGCTTATAGTAGTAGAAATTGAATTGGCATGATAGGAAGTGAAGTTGGGAAGTAAAGCTGGAAATTGAGTTTTGACCTACTGTACTGTTTTGAGCATAACTCATTGTGTGGTTATGAAAATGAGGTGAGGTTGGTACCCACTTAAACTTTGGTTTGTTGGCTACATTTTTGTGTGAAATAGGTGTTGTCCAATTTTAGCTTTAAGAGGGTGAATTGGAGCATGGAAAGTTACTGCTAGGGTTACTGTGAACAGTAACCGAGACATAGAACCTAGAGTTTTGCTAATTTTTCTAAATTAATTGAGAAGGAATTAGGACAAATGGACTAAATGAAAGTTGAAGCCTATTAAGTTATCTTTCCAATGCCACCGATTTTGCAATTTTTAGATATGTATATTAGGAGTTATGGACTGATGATTGTTGGCTGTTTTCATGCATTGAATGAAACCTAGCTGGATTGGCAGATTTGGTGTACATTCTGATTTGGAGTAATTTTAGTAATTTTTGTGAATTGAATTGGTTTTAGGGATTTACTGAAGAGTTGTATAGGACACATTGATCTTGAAAATGGTTTATGGCATGTAATATTTGGAAATCAGATGTGGGAGGTATGAATTTTTAAAACCTGAACCTGCATTAGGATGTTACTTGCTGATCATGGCAGAAACTTGCATAATAGATTTGAAATTGTTAGAGGTTGAATTGGAATTTTGGTTCTTCATGAAAATTGAAGTATGAGATCTTATCTTTTCAGGGATATAAAGTAGTGATTTTTTTTGACTTGTGTACAGGGAGTTATGCTTGATAGAAATTTACTGCTCAGATTGAGTGATTTCAGGGACAGCATCATTGATTGAATTATTTGACCTAGTTAACAATTGATTTGGATTTTGAGTTGTACATGAAAGTTGTAGATAGCATTGTGATCTTTCTGAGCATATTTATTGTGTAATTTGTGATTGAAGAAATGGAAAGTTATTGATTTTGCAACATTCTGCAATGGTTTGAGTAGCTTTGAGTAGGCAGTAACTTGCATTGGATTTTTGACACCCTTAGGGGTGGAATTGATTTTAATGGTC
>JANZLC010000008.1:10249626-10272764 GCA_026413385.1 Erythroxylum gracilipes | reverse complement strand
ACTCGGAAGAATATTTCTTCTTCCTATACATATACATTTCAATCTAAGTAGAATGTGTTTGATCAAATTGCTACTTAGTAGTAGTAATTACCTGAACAGAGTTAGCATTCAAATTCTTCAATGAAACCCATCCCAATAGCCTCACTTTTGCTCACATCCATCACCTCTCTTCACCCCAAACACCATGTATACTTCAAAGCCACAAGAGTGATTAACACAACTATAAATTCTGTTTCCATTACACCTAAAAGATCCTGATATAACAGAGATACGAGGCATACTTTCCATTACACCTAAAAGATCTGCCTAAATCAAATCGGCTATTCATTCTAGACACGTTTAAAGCAAGTGATAGAAGGCATTCAAATTCCCAGAATCTTGAGATGTTGAATATTTATATCACCGTATCTTGAACCATCAGATTTCATACATTCCTCATCACAATGTTCAATCACTTATTTAGCATTCATTCTGCAGATGAAAGATGAGCAACATATCGCATACATGGACCAACAAGTCATATTTACATACGCATCTGCATACGAGACAATGTAATTTTCATAGTTACGCATCTTCATTGCTTCACACAGAAATACACTATCGGTTGTCTTCATGCAAAACCGACCCATTATTATCTCCATCTCAAGAAGGGCATACGTATTACAAAAGAAATAGACGATGGGATGAACGACGTCTTACCCAGAAGGGAGGCTCGAGTGTCGAACTCTGGTGTCGCTTGAAGGGAGCGTGACTTCGGCAGAAGGAAGAACACGAGGTGCGAGAGATGAGCAGATGAACGAAGAGGAGGTGCGACAATGATTAGTTGGAAGAGGCAGATGGAGGAAGACGAAGAGGCCACAGATCTAGGTTTCAGACAGATCAGGGAGAAATTTGTCAAAAGTTTTCTTGTTCGTTGGACAGTGGATGGCTGTCCAACAATTTTGGATTGGACATGAATTTCTGTCTTTGTCCACTGAGGATAGGACAGAAATTCATGCGGACAGTAACCAAACACGGTTCAGGACAGAATTTTTGTGTCCTTATCCACTGTCCACACCCCTTTGGACATGAACCAAACGCAGGGTTAAGCTTATCTTTAATCCCCATCAGTTTCTTGTGACATTTGTACAACTCAAAGCCTGACACTTCCATACTCATCCCCTTTACAATAGCATCTTGGAATCCCTCAACTTCACAAAGAAAGTTGAAGAATTTGAATAGAGTGATTTTGCTTTACTTAGTTGATAAGTGATATATTTCAATTAGTGAGTGGTCTAAACTTGGACAATTACTGAAGTCTTACTTCTAGGAAGCCTCTAATCCCAAACCTGGTTAACTAGAGCATTATCCAACTTCTTCCTTATTAGTCGTTCGCCCTCTTATCTATTACTCCAGGCGAAGAAATAACCCCCAAATTTAAGGTCAGTGACTTCAATGCTAAAGATGTAAGATCCGAAATCACTACAAGAGTTCTTAATGCATCTATCCCTTTTAGCTTTAGATGCAAGGATTGTGTTATTAAATTCTCCCAAAATTGGCAAAGGAGCATTAATGGAGCTATAGATATCCTTTAAATAGTTCCATACAAGATGCTTATGTGGAAAGTAAAGTTTAAAGCATATATGAAAGAGCTTTAGATTAAGCCAGTGCCCAATTTATCAACATGTAAATGGATATATTGAACAGATATTGAGGAAATGAGGATACTATTCTATTTTGGATTATAACCAACCACTATTTTTCCATTAAAATGAGTTTCATATTTAGTGATGGCTTTCCAACTTTTGTTAAGAAACCAAATATTCTTGTATTTATTAGCATTGAGTTTGGTCTCTAAAAAGCCTATGATAATAGGCTTTATAGACTTCAAATAATTAAAAACTATTTTTAATTTTCTTAGACTATTAAGGCCCTTTGTATCCTATGCTAAGATTGACAGGATAAGAAGGAATTCTTACCAAAGCATCTCGCTTTCCTCCTCTTAACTGTTTTTAACTCATCTTTGAAATCCTGATCAGTAGAAGCTTAAGTTAGATCATTGCACACAATTGAATTAATAGACATAAACCTCATACATATTCTCTTGATACAAAGGGTTAACTTTATAATCATCTTTATAACTTACCTAAAATTGACAATAGCCATAGAATTTTCACCATGTATTCCTTTTGTTCAAGAAGTTCATAATTTTCACCATGTACAGTAAAACGTGATCAGGTGATCTTTTCCTAAAAAGATGTGAGATTCCTTTAAATTTATGAATTATGACTTGATTGTTGTTTTCGGCATAAGTCTTACATGTTGAACAAAAGTATTTACTAAATTCAACTTATGTATCACTTCACTCGCCTAGTTTTCAGTTTAATTTCCTTAATAGAGTGTTGGCACCTGGGCTTTCCACAAGTTCTGCTCCAGTTTCATCCTCGGATTGTGTAATGGTATTCAGTACTTGAGCACTTACGAAAGCTCTTGTCTTGACTTAAAAGAAAGGACGTTCACGAGTTTTGTACTGTTTTACAGGTGAAAGTTCATTTCTTTTTATACTTGTGTACCTATGACAAGTAAACAAGTTCGATAGCTCCTTTCATAAGTGAGTTAAGTTCAACAGATAGTGCGTTTTGAGTATTCTGTTCACTTCAACGACTGTGGGTTATGGCGGATACGGCGGTGGAGCAGCGCCGAGCGACAAAGAGCCAGCTGGACCAGTGGATGGTCCAGGACCAGGTTTTCCGGATATACGATCTCTTCGCCAACGTTCCTCTAGCTGCTCAAACCCTTATGTATTAGAACGTCCTTGCCTTCGTTACTTCTGATTTGATTCCACAACTTTGCTTTGGCCTTTTTGCTTCTTTGGATTTGATATTTTCGATCTGGTATCTTGGTTAACAGGTTAGAGCTTCAAAGGGACAATCACTTGGAGTATCTAACCCAAGGCCTCAAGCAACTCGGTCCCTCCTTCGTCGTTTTGGATGCCAAGTGAGTTTGCTAATTTTTTTAATTTCTGTTCTTATCTTTTTGTTTCTTTTCTTCTTTAAGTTTGGTTGGATTGTTTGTTAAGTGGTTATTGTAGCCTTAGTGCTATTATCTTAGTTTGGTTATTAAGTTGTTATTGCAGCCTATTGCTAATATCTTAGTTTGTTTACGAATCAATAGGCATAAAAGGCTGTTTCTTTTATGATTAAGTTTTGACGTTTTATACATATTTAGATAGTACTTAGACAGTGTCATTACTAGGAAGCTTTTACTATACATTCTATCTTGCTCAACTTGGGAGCAGACCACATGGTGACTTTTGCATTGCATTCATGTTTTTAGTGAGAAGTCGGCAATTATCATTCTCTGTTGTTGTGTTATTGGTTTTCTCCTTATTTCCTCTGGATTAGGGGGTTATGTCGGTGAGTTGATACATGCATGCATTTGTTTGCAGTTGCATCAGTCTGTAGTAAAAGTTTACCCTACTCTGTAGTATTTAAAAGTTTCTTTACGAGTTAGTAGTTGTTTACTGTAGTTGATTTTAAAAGTTTATTTTTTGTACATTTTATGCAGTCGACCTTGGCTTTGCTACTGGATCCTGCATTCGATTGCTTTGCTTGGAGAGACTATTGATTATGAACTAGAAAATAATGCCATTGACTTCCTGAATCGCTGTCAGGTGAAGGATTGAGTTCTGGTTGTCTCTTATTCATGCTTCTGTTTTTTACTTGTTTGTATCCATTGTTGTTGAAATTCATCTCTCTCTCCGTAAACATAGACAGCTTTGTGCACATACACAGTAACGACAAATCGGCGTATTGATTCTCTGAAGCATTGTGTCCTTGGCTATCTTACTTGTGATATGCTTGGGCTTATTTTTTCACGTTCTGGTTCTTGCCACTGCTTTATTTTGTCCAGTATGCAAATGGAGATTTGAACTTGATTGCACATCTGATTTCTCCTGGGCACATTAACACGACACCAACCAGTTGATAAACAAGATTAGTGGGTTCTCCACCTTTTATTATGGGCCTAGTTTTGTCCTAAGGTGGTGAAGCTCCGAAAGGGGGACCAAATCACAGCTTAGAATTCAGTCATGGAGCATTTGATTCCTTTGAAATATGTATCTAGCATTGCCAGCAATACTCATTGAAATTTGTGGTTTTCATTTACTGCAGGATCCAGATGGTGGATATGGTGGAGGGCCTGGACAGGCACGTATTTTACTGCTTGTTATGACTATAATGTTACCCACTTATCTTCATTGGAAGCTTCTACTGTTTTCTTTGTAGTTCATCAATTTAGTTGCTGGGGCTGGGCCTCTTTTCTCGCACCCATTCTCTTAGTTACATGATACAGTGTTGGAGGAGTCACTTGTCTTAATTTTGTCTTGTTTATGTTCCTATCAATGATCTTCTTGATCAGACCATTGACTTTTATGTCTTTCAGGTTCACATAGGTACAACTTAAGTGTATCAATACATGATTTTTTAGTTTGTATCCTTGTCGCTTACCATCTGTAAACATTAATTTTTGCTTTATTCTCTCCAGCTACCTCATCTTGCAACAACTTATGCCGCAGTGAATTCACTTGTTACTTTGGGTGGGGAGGAAGCTTTGTTGTCGATTAATAGGTGGTCAAATCTTTTAAGCTTTTGAAGACTTCATTATTTGTTGCACCAATTTGAAGATCTTCATCTCTAGAGATGTTGATTTGTGATCTATGTTTCAGAACTAAGCTGCACACTTTCTTGAAGCGAATGAAGCAACCAAATGGGGCCTTCAGGTAATATCTTATGTTCACATTTTTATTTCATGGAACAATGAATTTGTATGACTGTGTTATATTTAATTGATAGTTCTGCTTTGCATCCAGATGATTTCTTTTTTTTCATCAGATTTTGAAATAGCTATCAGCATTTGAGTTTGAATTACATATATTGTTCTTGCTGTGTGTAAACTTGATCTGGGAAGGCTACTTTCCATTGTCACATGTTTGTAACCTTCAATTGAGCACTTCAGCAAATTCTGAATTATGGCCATCTCACTTTCTTAGGATGCATGATGCTGGAGAAATCGATGTTCGGGCTTGTTATACTGCTATTTCAGTAATCTCTTTCCCCTTGTGTGTGGAAGTTTCAGGGAACTGGACCTTTTGATAGTTCAATAAGTTATTGAGATGGAAACTGTAGTATTTGCCATGCTTCTTTAAACCTTTGATTTCTTCTGATCAGGTTGCAAGCATACTCAATATTTTGGATGATGAGTTGACTAAAGATGTTGGAAATTATATATTGAGGTTGGTCTAAGGTTGCCTGTATAAATGAGTTCCTTATTAACCAATTGCTGTTTCTGTTTTGTTGATGTTCTATTTATTGCAGGCTTAACTGCCCTTCATTTTAAATTGGTTAATCAATTTTCCCTTTTAAGAGTAACTCTCCTGTGTATGGTCATGAAAACTTTAAATTTTATTGTTCCTGAATCCTTGCTGGTTCATCCTTCTAATGACTCAAATTTGAGTTCTAGATGCAATTTCACATATCCAAAGATCTCTGTCCAATTGTGTCTGTTACATATTGACTGTTTGCTTTGTGAGTGATGTTGGACTTTTGATCGCTCTGTGCTGGGGAACATCATGCACACAAGATTTACAGTAGAATATACTTGTCGAAAAATTCTGAATCGATTCTTCATAATAATTGTTCCTTTTGATCTTAATGCATCTTTCATAAATTGGAATCAGGCATTGTTGATAGGTGCAGTCATGTGAGAAAACAGAATCAAGGTAGGTGTATAGCTTGCAAGCATATAGGATGGGTTTTGTCTGCCGTGATTTCTGTTTGAGACCTACATGATAAACTTTAAAATCTGACATACTGACAAGACTTTGGAGTGGCAATAACTTTGTAAATGAGGCATTGGGCATTCCCTGCTAACCTTTACTTGTATTTTCTTAAAACTATGTGTATCATGCCATGAGAAGAGTGTTTTTCTAGAACTCAGATATTGGAGATGGGTGAGTTGAGTATTTCAGGATTATTCAAAGTTGTTATTTGTTTTACCTGATGAATAATAAGGAATCCTTTATGTCATCTTTGCAGCTGTCAGACTTATGAAGGCGGCATTGCAGGGGAGCCTGGTTCTGAAGCTCATGGTGGGTATGTTTCTGAGTGCCCTATTGTTGCCTCCTGAACACTATATCTACTGGGATAAACTTGCATTTACTTCCTGTTTTCGTGGATTTGCTGATTTCTCCAAAGTAAATCTCTCATGGATTGCTTATTTTGGTCAATCAGTTATACCTTTTGTGGAGTGGCTACAATGATGTTGATCAATGAGGCTAATCGTATGGACTTAGCTGGTTTAATTGTAAGTCAGGTTATCTACTATAGCGATTGTCAATTGGAAGTTTTTGTTTATTTGTCTGCAATGAACTATTTCTCATACCTTATATCTGGTTTATATTCTTATGATTAAAGATTTATTGTTTCATTTG
Source organism: Erythroxylum gracilipes (assembly GCA_026413385.1). NCBI lineage: Eukaryota > Viridiplantae > Streptophyta > Magnoliopsida > Malpighiales > Erythroxylaceae > Erythroxylum > Erythroxylum gracilipes. The sequence goes on along the minus strand of JANZLC010000008.1, from coordinate 10,266,295 downwards.
ATATTAGAACTGGGTGGTATCTCGACAAGGAGTAGAATGTGGATTCCAGGGGAGAACTAATAAATTGGTTGATGGATGTTACTCCTTCTGGCAGGTGATCTTTCTTTTCTTGTGTTTTACCTCTTGATATTTTATTTAGTTTGACTTTGTATTAAGAAGGGCAGTTGATCAGGGTGGCGTGTTCGCATTGATAAAAAGATTGCATGTGGGTGTGCCCCTGACATTTTCGGATGTTGCGGGAGATCATGATACAGATAGCAGTTCTGAAGGAGAAGATACTGCTGAAAATTTATATGGAGATGACGATGCTTGTGGGCATGGAGGTATGCGTGCTTGCTAATGGCTTCTTATTGCATTCTTCAATTCCATGTTTCTTCAGACCAAGCAAATAATTCATGTTTAGGAGACTGTAGCAGCAGTAGCCATACTAAAATTGTGGGGCATCCAGAACTAGAACCACTTTTCCACAGCATGGCGTTGCAGCAGTACATTCTTCTTTGCTCGCAGGTATAAAATAAATTAGTAGCAACGATCATACCTTGACATGGAATCTTGGAACTGATAGGTTTTATTTCAGCTTTCTCATTTTTGTGGTTTTAACATGCCTGAAAGCTTGTGGTAACCAGTGTAGAATTTTGCATAAGCTGTTCTTGGTTGACCAAATCTGAGCCACAGCCTTACTTTTCTTCCTTGTCTCTCCTTTCATTTTTCCTCTTTTCCACGAGGAGTATAACAGCGGTTTCTTTCTACAATTTAATCTGTAAAGCTTCCTTCTTACACTTGTCAGTGACTATAACTGAGCAATATGGATCAGTTTGGTTTCTTTTCTACATGTTTTTAGATGTATTGGCCTAACATGCTTGAGAACCAGAACTTGTACCCCCATTTAAGGGTGAAAGACGGTTCTTTGTAAGTTCAGGGGTTCTTGCAAGCTTTTCACTTGTTAGTATTCTCATTCAGAAATTTATCGGTTAGAACTTGGAAGCCCTTGCTTGTCTATTCCAAATTTTTGGTTAGAGCCCCGCGACAAAGAATTTCTTGTGAATCTCTGGTTTATATTAGCAAGTTAATTTTTGTAGGTCCAGGAAGGTGGATTCAGAGACAAACCAGGGAAGGCCAGAGACTACTATCACACATGTTACTGTCTTAGCGGCTTATCAATATGTCAATACAGCTGCTCGAGGGATGAGAATACTCCACCATTGCCAAGGGCTGTTATGGGTCCCCATTCCAATCTCTTAGAACCTGTCCATCCCATCTACAACGTTGTCCTAAAGCAATATTACGAAGCTCATGAATTCTTCTCTACATCCTAAAGCTCATGCTTTATATTCATTACGAGGCTTCTACGTAAATTGTGAGCTGTGCTTATTTTAATTATCGGAATGTAATAGGAATGAAATAAAAACTTGTGTTTGGCATCAAACTATCATTGAAGGGGTAATATTTTCATTACCCAGTTCTCGGCAATCCACCATTCCCCTGGTAATTTAGAAGAATGTGAATCATTGATATAGTCTCTTGATATAAAGGCTTTATGCATGCCTTTAATTGCACCATTTATTGAGAGTGGATGGACTTATGAATATGTGATTATTATTATTAAATTTATAGTTTCTCATAATAATTTAAACAATCATAATAAATTACAACTTACCAAATAATATTAATTTAAGGGTAACAAATATAAATAAAATTTTTAAAAAAATTTACAAATTTTGAAATTGTGGAAAAAAAATACAATATATTTGATTGTATTTGATTTTGCACATTTTGTCATTATAAATAGGGTGTATAAAATATAATTAATTAAATTATATTTAAAATTTGATATAAAACAAATTTTTAACAAATTGTTATTTCTCAATAATTTTAACAAACTAATCACTATCAAAAATAATGGTAATTATTTCTTCGTCTTAATCAACAATTATAATTATAAAGATTATATTCATTCTCATTACTTCATATATATTTATTCACATTCATTCACGTTTTCATTTTTATCAGTGAACCAAGCGTTCAAGTTTTATTTTCTTATATGCCAGTGGCAACTCTTTCTTTCTCTTGGTTGTTTATGCCCTGTAGGATCAAAATATGTATCCATGAACATTCATTTTCAAAACTCAAAAGATTGAAATCTTCCTAGGCCATCCATCAAATCCATTAAGAATCTCCAGTTTTGAACTTAAAAATTTGTACGTTAGGCCTGGATTTCGTTGGATTCTACATAATTTATACAATAATGCTTATTTAAGTTACTAAAGAGCAATCTATTATCTTAATCTATACAATAATGCACATTTAAGTTACTAAAGAGCAATCTATTATCTTAATCTATGCCTTTGTCAATAACATACGCACATTTTTCTACTCACTCTTACAATCGGCCACCACTGTAAAACACCTTAAACCAAATAGCAATCCCAGCGCAGAAAGACCATGATAAACCATGACAGTGACCAGAAGCAGCTTCAAAAACAACAACACAAACAAGAAGATGAAGAATATGTACAAGGAAGAACACAACAGCAGCATGTACAAGAACAGGAACTGATCAGTTCCAAAGCTCCACCACCACAACCACCCACCAACATGTACTCTCCAAGTCCACCCCATATTTTAGATTCTCCTCCGGAGTCCTCTCTCTCCTCAGATCATGGCTTCTCACCGCCAGACACAAAACCAAAGAAGCCACCGTCTCCTGTGGCGGTTCAAGAGACCAAGAGTGAATCTCGAGGCAAAGATGCAGAAGTTGTTGGTCATAGTGAAGAGGGTGGTGGCGGGAGAAGACTGAGACCAAGCTTGTCCATTCTGAGACGAGCAAAGAGAGAGGTCATAACGAGAAGGGCTTTACTGGGGTTTAGGATTCTGGGGTTTGTTTTTTGTTTAGTTTCCTTCTCTGTTTTGGCTGCCGACAAGAACCAAGGATGGGCCCTCGACTCTTTCCATCGCTACAAGGAATTCAGGTTTTTATGACTTCTTGTTGTGTTTTTGTGTTTCTATTCAGTTAATCCATCGATGACAGTATCAAAATAGGGTCTTTTACTGATTCATTTATTTCATTCTCAACAATTAAGATTTGATTTGCAGATTCTTTCATGTGGCTGTAGGTATTGTCTGACAGTGAATGTGATAGGTTTCGTCTACTCAGGCGTACAAGCATACGATCTAGCCTATTCTTTGACCGCCGGCAAACAATCTGTCCGGAGTCAGCTCCGGTACTTGTTTGATTTCTCCTTAGATCAGGTGAGTCGTTGTCCTTGCGAAATTATTATTGTATTAAATTGCTTACCTAACATAGGACCAAGTTGATGAGGGTCCAATTCTTGGATCGTCACTAATGCGAATAATGGTGTTACGTGGGGTCAAATCCTACTCCGACTTCTAGTTCTAACTGGAATGTCATATCATAATATTTGGACCATACATTGATACAATGATATTGTTCCAGGACCAACTTTTAGTTGCCTTTTTATCTTTCTTCCTCTACTTTTTCACCTTGTCGACTTCAATGTTTAGATGAGAATATAACTTAACATTTTGAAACCTCAGAATTCAACTCTAATTTTTTTCAAAACGATTAGAATAGACTCTAAATAAATAGATGGGATTAATTCTTTGTCAGTTAAATTATATAATTTTATATTTTTAAATAAAAAGTAAACTCTGCTATTACATAATTATTTTTTAAAATTAATTAGAAAGTAAGTTTCTTGTGCTTGATTCTAAGAATAAACTTGTAAATCAAATATTAAATTCATATTATAAACAGATACACATTCATTTCATAATTATTACTTTTATGTGTATGTATGTTTTCATAAATCTATACAATTATTATTTATTTGCAGTTTTAATTTAATCGTATTTATTTTTGTTCGTTTTAATATTTAAAAATTTGAACTTAACAAGCTTTTAAATAATTTTTTTGTCACTATTTTTCTATATTATTTAGTAATTAAAGAATATATAATTTATATTAGTCACTTATTAAATATCAGTCCTCTGATGAGGCTATTTTTTTTTACTAACGGTGAAAAAATAAAAAGCCCTGGTGATAAATACTTCATTTGTATCCATAACAGTATGAGTGTTAAAATTGTACAAAATTGAATTGCTTATATTGGGCAAGTGAAGTGATTTCTTATAACATGGTCAGGTTTTGGCATACCTTCTTTTGTCGGCAGCCTCTTCGGCTGCGTTTCGAGTTGAGGATTGGGAGTCCAACTGGGGAGAGGACAAGTTCCCTACAATGGCAAAGGGATCTGTGGCACTATCCCTCCTAGCATTTCTGGCTTTTGCACTAAGCTCCCTCATTTCTGGTTATACGCTTTTCACTCCCTTGTGATATATGATGTGACGTTCACAGGGTATATACATGGGTAGTGAACTATATGGATGGTATGCAAGCGGGCAACCATTTGGGGCTTTTCTTATGTTAATATTTTAATCAAATGTTGTATATTGTTGGATGATTGGATCTTTGCTTGCGAATGATATGAATGAATTTAATTTACTTTTGAATACGAATCCAGAATGGAATTCGTTTCCAATAATAAGCAAGCATCAGGTTTCCTGGAACATCAATCCCTGTTCAGAGAGGTGGCAGGCAGGTAAATCCCCGGACAGTTGTGACACTGGAGTAAAATCTAAGTGACAATTGATAAAGCAAAGCACGAAAACCTAATTCAGTGCCAAATTAAGAGGCTAAAATGCGTCCATGTAGATTAAGGACCCAACCATTGCTGTTGTCCTAAGTAAGACCAAGTGGAGTCATTTCCATCTACCTACCTACTCTATAGCCAATGCAAAGTATCTCACCTATCAAAGAAAAAAAAAGATAAGCTCTAGCCAGACAGATCTCTACCTCCCACTTCCATGGCAATCACTACTGTTAACACAATTCCATCCAAAATCAGGGCATGGGTTTATGAAGACTATGGCAAATCAACCAACGTCTTAAAACTGAAATCAGACGTGGCAGTACCACAGTTGAAAGAAGATCAGGTACTGATCAAGGTTATGTCTGCATCACTAAATCCAGTTGATTTCAAACGAATGGAAGGGATGTTTAAGGAAACTGATTCTCCCCCACCTGTAAGAATCTATTTCTTTGCTATAATATCTAATTTTTTCCTTGATCTGCTCCCTCAAAGTTTTTGGCTTTTCACAGACTATTCCAGGCTATGATGTGGCTGGTGTGGTGGTCAAACTGGGAAGCCAAGTCAAGAAGTTTAAGGAAGGAGATGAAGTATATGGAGACATTAATGAGACAGCTTTAGTTGGACCGAAAAATCATGGAACTTTAGCTGAGTACACAGCTGTTGAGGAGAGGTTGTTGGCTCATAAGCCTAAAAACCTCAGCTTTGCAGAAGCGGCTAGCTTGCCCCTTGCCATTGAAACTGCCCATGAAGGCCTTGAAAGAGCTGGTCTCTCTGCTGGGAAAACTGTCCTTGTCTTAGGAGGTGCTGGCGGAGTCGGGACTCTAATTATTCAGGTCATTTACTTTCTTGACGTTGATTTCCTTGTGATCTTTCTCGTGAATTCAGGAATGAGCATTAACATACAAAGAATCTGGAAATTCCCTTGTTTTTAATCAAAGTTTAATCCTTTACACATTCTTCCTGATTGATGCAGCTTGCTAAACATGTCTTTGGTGCTTCTAAAGTGGCTGCCACTGCCAGCACTGGGAAATTAGAGTTAATTAAGAGTTTGGGAGCGGATATGGCTATTGATTACACCAAAGTGAACTTTGAAGACCTGCCAGAGAAGTTTGATGTCGTTTATGATGCAGTTGGTAAGATTCTGATATCTATAAAATCCTGAAAACTTGAAGAATTTGCGTTCAAAATGTTTTTGTTGGAGGCTGTAGTGCAGGTATAAGATATGTTGTTTGCGTGAATGACCTCCAGTCTAGTTAAATAACAACTGGTAGACTAATTCTTTAAAGCCAAAAACTGGAAACAGGACAAAGTGACAGGGCAGTAAAGGCAGTGAAAGAAGGTGGAGGTGTGGTGACAATATTCGGTGCTGTTACTCCTCCAGCAGTCATTTTCGTGGTCACTTCAAATGGCTCTGTGTTGGAGAAATTGAAACCTTACCTGGAGAGTGGGAAAGTGAAGCCTTTGATTGATCCAAAAGGTCCATTTCCATTTTCACAAGCTGTAGATGCATTTTCCTATATTGAAACTGGCAGAGCTGTTGGCAAAGTTGTCATATATCCTATTCCATAACAAAGTGCTTTGCATATTCTCCTATCTATGTAACGGAGTTGCCTGTGAACTAGAAAATGTTATAAAGCTTTGAGAGTGTATCTGTTTGAAAATAATAAGCACCGCTTGCTATTAATCTTACAACCTCGGGCTCAAGTTCTTCAAAACCTATACTTTTTTCAGTCCCAATGGCAAACAACAACAGAAAAATACTAGAGTTATTGGCCTTGCAAGTAGTTATATTACACTTTAACGGTACAACCTGGTTTTCCTGTGGGAACTGTGGGCTTTAAGGGCAGTAACCCTGCAAAGAACTTCAAGCCATTTTTAACCAACTTGTATCCTGCTTTGAGATATGAATTTACAATATTTCAGAAAATTCATAGAGTGATCTTTTTTTTTACGTTTACATTCATCAACGTTCTGGGGCCAATGTTTCCTGTATGGAACCAAAATCTGGTGCAACTTCTAGCAGTTTTCAGCATCAACAGAAGACCTTAGGCCTTGCCTCTTGTTCACTATAATCATTCACCCTGGCACAAATTTGCGTCAAAACCTGAGGGTCTATGGTCCAGTGGAATCACCAAGAGGATTGTCATAAATGGTTAGTTTCGTGTCCGTGACTGTAAGTAGGAGTTGCTGAGGTATGTCGAAGAATCAACATAAATATCCATACTTTGGTTGACTACGAGAATTTTTAGGTACAAAACTGCTCTCTGCCTTTGTTTTATTAGTATATTTGCTACTTAAGTTTTGGTTAACTGCTGTAATATAAAACTTACAGCAGTTATTACTTGTTCATGAAATGTGAAGAATAAAATTATCTTGTGAAATATATATTTCTCATAACAAATAGGGTAGGCACCTCTGTTATAGCTTAGTTATGCAGATTAGAAACAAGTACATATAAAGTAGAAGGCGTAAATTCTAGAGTAGCTATTTTCGCTAGTGTAACATTCCACTTTATTTCAATTACTGATAATCAATACTGAAGTACTTAAGAATCTTATAGCCTCCAATGATGCCAATAGGCCTACTTCTACCAAATTAACTCCATGCATGTCCACCTTAATCCCTCGAGTCTAAGCACCAGCAGTAATAGTCAGACCTTGATATTGCTAGCAGTTCTTCTGGGCTCATCTTCTCGAGCTCATTTTGCCTCCGTGGAGCGAAGTTATTTCTGTTTTGTGGGTCAGAAGCAAGTGGATAATCTTCTATCATATGACTTTGTGATCTCATCCTCATGTAAAGCCTCATAGTTGCTACACAATCCTCATAAGGGTCTTGAATGCCAGTTTGCATGTCATATCTATACATAAAGTACTTGGACATTAGAGGCTTAAACTATCAAGGAAAGGTACGAGAAGGAACATGCCTTACTGTTTTCAGGCGACTTACCCAAGATAAGCTTGTGTTAGGTACTTGAGTGAATTGCTGAGCTTGCTTGTTTTCATTAGTGGAGGGTATTTTGCGGTATCTCTGTATTATGAGTCAAATTCAAAAGCATTGAAATAACCTCACTGCCATAAATAATTCAGAAGCCCCATAGCCATCCATATATATATATATCCCATAAAATATAAGTTTGCAAAAGACTTTTTATTACCTGATCATTACAGCTGGATATTCTACTTCAAGACGGTCAAGATCATGGTCCAAACCATGGCCAACTAGAATCCTAGCTTTTCCTCCTTTGGGTCGAATTTTCCACATTGGTTCTCCATTACATAGGAAGTCTTGAATCCTCTTTTGGACTTGTCTTTGTTGTGTTGCATCCCTCAAGTACTCTGGCCGAATGCCAGTGGTTTCGTACCTGGAAGTAGTGATTAACGTGACTATATAACTTTTTTCTTTTTTGTAGTTACACGGGAAATATCTCACTATCAGAAACAGCTTATACTTAAGCTTGTAATAGATTTTTACCTATAGTTTGTAACCGGAATTGGTGGTTTGACATAACTGTGGAAGATTATATTTTCGTTCTCATCAATGAGGCAAACCCTTGCACAAAGGTCAAGAGAACCATCACTGCCTCCTCCAACCATCTTGCAAGCCAATGCAACTACTTGTGGACCTCTTGCATAAGCATTGTCTATAATTAAGTTGTCTCTGAAGCCTAAATTGGCCATGCGAGCTAGTAGACCCTAGAACGACAATAAAGGAATTAGTTGTAAAAGAGAAATCACTCGGAACTTGGAGCCAAACATTATTAAATACAAATGGAAAGGGAAGAACTAAAAGGAAAGATTGATGGAGTGCAAAGCTGGACCTTTACCGAATGAACTCCAGAGACCTGGCATCGTTCTTGGTGAACTCTGCGAGCATTAGGGCTATCAAAGATGGCTAAGCAGAATCTACATCCTCGGCTAGTGAAGATACTCTTACACTCTAGTTTTGGCAATTGACCTACAGAAGTAAAATAGTGCTTAATATCACCCAAGTAACACTCTAAATCAGTGTATATTACTATTTAGAATTTAGCAACTTACCCATGAGACCTACATGCTCCCTCAAGGATTCAAAAGACCTGCAATGTTTCTTACAGACTCCACACATGGGTTCATGAACTGAATGAAATGAAATTTTCATGTGCTCCACTAGGTGTTCCATCCTATTGAATTGTCTGAAACATGCAGCACACTTATTCCTGAAACAGACAAACGATACAACGCAATTTAATATAGGGCTGTATTCACATAAACTAATAACACTATGAATGTTCATATCATAGCATTTCACTTTTGTCTACTGCACAGAGAGAAGGGAGACAGAAAGACTAAATGAGGAAGGATACCTCAAAGTCTCCGATGACTCGTTTCTGTTATCCATGGCAGCTGCTCAAGTATGTATAGTTCTCAGGAGTAGAGAAGACTAGGGAGCTAGAGGTATGTGATGAAGGAGTTAGGGGCAGGAGTGTATTTATACTGGTAGGAGCTAGAAAAGGAATCTCTACAAGTTGATGCTTTCTAACCTTAAAAACAAGCATAAAACAATTGGTCCATATCCAAATTCTTGGGTCCCATTCTGGAACCAGAATGATGAAACCACCCTTCAACCTCCCTCCCCCTATCCCCTCTATCTCTCCCTTTCTTGCATGGCTATTGGAATTTTAAATGTTGTCCGTGTGGTTGCTAGAAGTGGCAGAACTTCACAAGAAAGAGAAGTTTATATGTGGGTATGGTCTGTGCCTTAAGCAACCAAAACAAGTCATCCTATCCTAGGTTATCCAAGTGTCATTAGTGTGGCAGCGCTCTTTTCCTTTATGCCTTTGAATGTGTGCTTCCACAGCAAAAACAAGCTACATCATTTGACCCTTAATTAGATGAGTGGATCGTCTTGAAGTCTTCAAAGAAAACAGTGAAACTAGGAGCTCAGAATCTCTACTACGATGGTGTGAATTCCACATTGGTCGCGATTGTGAAATGACCATACGCCTGTTGTTTTATTTCTGCCCTAGCACAATAACGCAAGTGTCTCTCCAGTGTATAGCCCACTGAAATTACTATGCAGATATACAGTTAGGTTACTCTGTCACTTTTTTCTTATAAGATGTTACTAACGTATGTCTATCACTGCTCTCCACAGAGTCGACCATTCACTATTCACAGCTAATCTTTTGATTAATGATTGCTAACAGTTAATCTTATCATATACTATGTGATAAAAAATATTATTTTAAATCCTAATGTTACATCAAAATATATCTTAAATCCTAGCCTTTAATAATATAAAAATTAATTTTAATGACATACTAATGTTACACTTTTAATTTTAAATTAGTAGAATTTTAAATCCTCAATAAATTTATTTGTTCTATCAATTTAAGTTTGACATTAAAACTTAAATATGTTTAGAGGGACCAACCACAATCTAATTCCTCATGATTTCATCATCAAATGGCATGTCTTATCGACATTGCCTATAGCTGTTTTCCTAAGTTTGTATTAGTTTTAGGGTGTTATCGTAATTTTTTGTTTCCTATTTTTATTAAGCTTAGTGTATCTTATTTAAATCCTTTGAAATATTCAGAATTTAGATATAATTGCAAGTTCTTTCTGTTTTGTGCGAAATTTATTGCTTTTTCGCTGCTTCATGTATGATCAAATTATCAATCTCAAACTTGAACATCTTTGACCTCAAACTTTAAAAATCATCCATGCTAATCAATCTAAATTATCACCACCTCCTTTGATATTGGAGTTCTGTCAAGAAAGAGAAGAGAAGTCACATGTGATATCTAAAGTCTATGAAGACATTAGTAACTTTATAAAAAAATCTACAAAAACAACATTGTTACCAACAAAATGAGTTTTGAAATTATTGTATCAAGAATTGAAAGAAGAAGAATTGTAGAAAGTAGAGTTTAGAAAATAAAAAACACTAAAAAATATATAATAAAATAGAGAAATAAAACTAAACTTATTGTTAATCTATAACTCAAAGTTTTATAATACATTTTTTTTATATTACTTTCACAACTGATCATATTTGAAAATGTATTGTCCTGATTTCACTACAAGAAAAATAGAGATTAGCAACGGAAATTACCGACGGAATGTGTACAAATTCCGTCGGTAATCAATTTTAGCGACAAAATTTGCTGACGAAAAAAATCGTCAAAAATATGGCTGTCGGTAAATTTACCGACGGAAATTTTGCACATCGTCGGTAAATTTACCGACGGTTATTTCGTTTGGTTGGTAAATTTCAGTCATAAAATTACCAACGGAATTTTTTCTGTCGGTAATTACTTACGGAATTTTTTTCCGTCGGTAAATTTGCTAAAAATGATTTTTTAAAATTTACCTGTAAAATGCTTAGTTTCTCTGGTTACCTTCTATTTCTTAACCAAGACATTCATCGAGACAAGGAAAGTTTGGCTAGTGTTTACGGACCCATCTAAGCTTTGCCTCGATAATAAACTATGTCCCGTGGTTAGCCCCCTGAACTTGGTCAGAGAAATTGTTCGAGCCCTAGATAAAATCTTTGCGAACCACAACCCACCTCGCACTTCTAAAATCAGAAATTTATCACTATCATTTATAACTTAAAGAAGTTGTTTTCCAATCACAAACTATATAAATAAATGAAAGTAATTAAATACATAAATTAACTTTCGTCCAATATATGAAAAAACACATGACAGTAGTTGCAAAAATACCTCCACCAAATAACACGATGACAATGGTTGGACAAGACAACTCCGACGAGTAGAAAAGGAGTCCACAACAGAGAAATCGGAGAGGAAAAAATCGAAAAGGAGACGCAGGAAGAAGGAAGAAGAAAACGTAGAGGGGGAGATGTCGGGTGAGCTGATATTTAAAAAGAATTTACCGACGGAATTACCGACGAAAATTTCCGTAGGTAAACTCAAATTTTTTTTATTCCACCAATAATTCTCGCCTTTTTACCGACGGAATGAAAATTTTCGTCACTAAATCCATTAACCGACTGAATTTTCGACGGTATTTTTCGTAGGTAAACTCAATTTTGTTTTATTCCGCCAATAATTCCCTCCAAATTTAGCGACGGTATATTTTTCCGTCGCTAATGTCCGTTGCAAATTTTGCCGGGACGAATTCTCACCAAATTTAGCGACGGTATATTTGTCCGTCGGTAATTGTTCATCGCTAACTTGCAGTGATTATCGACGAATATATTTTTCTGTAGCTAATGTCTATCGTAATTTTTGCCGCAATAAATTCCCTTCAAATTTTAGCGACGAATATTAGTACCATCGCTAAATTAATCAATTTTAGCGACGGAAAGCATATTTCTGTAGCTAATTTCTAACGATATATTTTCCGTCGCTAAATTTCAGTCGCTAATCCACATTTTTCTTGTAGTTTTTTCTACTATTTTATATTCATCAATGTCTACAAGGTTGAAAATGAAAGTTGAAATAAGTTGCCCCCTCTAGGATCAAGAACTAAAATAATGTTTGCATCTCTTAGAGTATGAAAGTGCATATGCTTATCTTTTTGTGTTGGTACACCCTTTAGGTGATAGACACATGGTGATACAATATCCTATACTATCTCAACAATCTCATTATCATCACTATTGTATGCAGGCCAACCTTGTGTACTTCTCTACAACCCTCCTTTTTACGTTTATTTTGTTAATTCTTGCATAAATATACTTCAAAAATTCATCTTCTTCTTCATAATTCTTGTCTCTTTATCTTTTCTTTTTAATGTTCTTTAGATGCTTCTTCCTTAACTTTAATATCTTGAGTATTTGCATTAACTTGCATAAACTAAGATGCACAATATCAAAAAGAAAGTATTATGAATATCTATCATTTGAATATAATATGGTTTAAGATTTTAATAAGATGGACTATGTGAGGGTTATAAGATCAAGAATTAAGAAATTTTGATATAATTTATAGTATAATGCAAGGATTGATAGAAGATTTGAAAGTTAGAAAGATTAATAGGTAAAAGTCAAGAAAACAAGAATCAAGAGTCAAATATTATGATGAAACAAAAAGAAGAATCAAGAACCAAGATTAAGATTAAGATAGATAAAAGAAAGAAAACAAAAGATTAACTCTAATATAAAAGAACAATATATATTGATGGAGTTACTTTTAAAGGATCATCAACTCTGATACTAAATGTTGCAGTCAAAATGAGTTATGAAATATTTTTCTTGAGAACTGATAAAAGTAGAAGAACAATAAAAGAACGTGGAGTTTAGAAAATAAGAAATAATAGAAAAATAAGAAGAGAAGAGAGAAAATATTTTTTAAAAAAAGTAGAAACAAACTTCTTGTTAATTGATAACTATTCAATTGTTAGAACATAGCTTTTATATGACTCTCATGACTAATCATATTTGAACATGTATTATACTTATTTTATACTATTTTTATGTGTATTTGACATTGACGTCACCTTTTGTCCGTCTTTAACTTCAGGTTAGATATGTGAAGCTGTTATTATGATTAATTTTAAATACTTATATATGGTGCAAATGTTGAAGTTTATAATGATCTTATTGCCAATATTTTGTTTATTTAAGACCTTTTTCTTTTCATTTGCTTCTTTGCATATAGAAGGGTAAATTGTATTTTAAATATAAAAATTTACTCAAATTTGTAATACTAATGAGAAGTATATGTCAAAGTTTTAATTTGTCTTCAACTTTATTGACATGGATATGTCAAACTATACATGAAATTTTAAGAAGTAAATTTGTTAATTATTAACAATAAAAACCAATAAAACTATTACTAACTATTAATATCACAATAAAATAATTAATGTATTATTTACTCTTGTGTATAGGGTAAAATATATTTTAAAGGTAAAAGAGACTAATATTCTTTGTAATTTCATTAACTACACAAAAATATCTTATGTTTAAAAATTCTTTTAGGAAGTTCTTAAGATTTCTTAAAAATTCTGGAATTGATTCTTTCATTGGTAAAATTTTTATTTATTAAAAATATAATAAATTGATATTCTTATTTATATATTATCTAATAATCAGAGTTTCCATTGAGGTTTGTCCCTTCTTCCAATGGTTCTATAATTCATATTCCTATCTCTTCATACCCTCTTTTGGTTTATCTACATTCTAGGAAATTCATACGCTCCATGGACGGAGAAAAAAGTGGAGTCTTAGTCAAAGTAAGCCGCCCAACAAACTTAGCACAACGAGTGAAAAGGATTTCATTAGGTTGAGCCTTATTATCCTTAAACACTTTTGCTTTGTCTCATACCCCAAGTCATGGGGTCAGTTCCCAAGACTCAAAGTCAGATGAGAACATAAGCATTTCCAAAAGAATAGCAATAGAGAACAATCAATCTTTCTTGATCAATCCCTTTATCCCTCATTTTTTGAGAATTTGAAAGATTTTTTTTCAAGTTTGAATTTGTTCAATTGAAATCTAGGCTCTTCTACTAAAATTTTCTTTTTATTTATTTATTTATTTTTCTTTTTATTATTAAAATTCTATTATCCTCTTTTTTTTATTCCCCAAGAAACTGGCCGTTTGTTTTTGGAGCAAGCATCTTTTAGTTTCTTGTTTTGGTGGAGATGCGTGTTGTCCTTTCTCTTATGAAATTTCCTTGTCCAGTGAAACTTACTACATAGGAATGGTTGCGGCGTATCGGTTTATTCTTTTCCCTACTCTTTCCTTTTTTTTTTCACTAACGAAACAACTTTTTTTTAATTCACCCATTTGAAAGATTTTTTTTCAAGTTTGAATATGTTCATTTGGAATCTGGACTCTTCTATTGAATTTTTCTTTTTATTATTAGAATAATTTTATCCTCTTTTTTTTATTCCCCGAGAAACAGGTTATCTGTTTTTGAAGAAAGCATCTTTTAGTTTCTTTTTTTGGTGGGGACGCATTTTGTCCTTTCTTTTACAAAATTTCATTGCCTGCCAAAGATCAATACCTAAGAATGGTTGCGATGTATCGGTTTTTTTTCCCTACTTTTTCCTTTTATCACTAACGAAACAATTTTTTTTAATTCACCCCGAGAAGGATGTTTAATACCTATATTTTAGCCTTTTGTTCTATTTATTATAATATCTCTTCTCTTTCTCCTCCTCCTCTTCGTTTTTTTTGAGCAGTTAAAAGGTTCTTTTTCTTGAATTTCCAATTGAGCTTGAAGCATGCTCCGTTTGTTGCAATGTAAATGGCAGATAAAATTTTACATAGTTCCAAACATTGCCTGTTCCCTTATATATCATGGCAGGTGAGCTCCCTTATGGGGTTTGTGATTTTAGTCTTGGGGGAAAAGATTTTGCTTTTTTTCATTTTCTATCTTTAACTCTAGTAAGAGCAAGTTTATCAAAATATAAGATTTAGTAAGAATTGAATTGGGTTGGAATCCATTTCTTATCATTTCTATTACTTTTACTTTTGAAATATGAACACGAGAATCATTGAAATATTTGTTTGATTATGATTAAAAAGGGGTATTATTCCTATAATACATTACTCTATTTGAACTACTCGAATCTAATATAATTTAGAAATAGAATTCAATAATTTTTTCAATTCAATTTGAATGGTTAAATTCAAAAGTCTTTGCATAACGATCTATAAAAAATCGAATGCAGTTTGATTTCTCAAATCACTTAGTAGTCCTTCTAGAACTCACTTTTTCTCTTATACTATGAGTGAAAGGGAAAATATAAAAACTACCATTAAAGCAGCCCAAGCGAGACTGACTATATCCATGTGAATTATGTCCCATATCTTTATGAATATGATCGATTCATTATTGTTCACTAATAGTAATAATAATAAAAAACCGCAGATGTAGATTAGAAAGAAAAAGGACAAAAGACCTTCCTCTAAGTGGATATGTGGAAATACGATATAATGATCTAGAGAAACATGTAATTTCTAAATTGAGATGACCTAAGAATTTTGCTATTTCGATTTTGCTAGTCCTTGGGAACAACGTAGCAACGGATAATTCAAAATCAGACTAGGTTTAGTCTAGGGGACAAATCAATAGGAAATGTTATTTGCTTTGTAAGAATGAACTTCTATGATAAAGGGGCGCGTTCAATCCTTATTCACCCGTTAGTCCCAGTTCTTCTCTTCACTATACAGGGTAGAGTAGCTTGGTTGCTCGCAAGGCTCATAACCTTGAGGTCACGAGCCATCTCCGTAATTCTCTTTTTAACAAAAAAAGAAGGTTATCCCTATTCACTTAAACTTAAAATTAATTAATTAACAATTTTCTGTTGGAGAATGGGAGGAAAGAAAACTTTTTTTGTATTAGTCCCAAATCAAATAATATATAAATAAGATTATCAATTTATTATATTTTTAAATATATAAATTTCAATTTATATATCAACAATCATCGTGAGTTGTTATATTCACTTCGACGCTGATTAACTTTTTCTTTGTTATATCCGTTTGTTCTTTAGTAAAAGGCGAAAGAATAGTTTGCTCTGTGCTCACCACACGGCTCCGTTTTTTGTTATATCCATTTGTTGGATTTAGTGTTAGTGTCACATAATTTTTCATGCCTTATTAATATGCTAGATAATTATATAATAAAATAAAATTTTAATAAAAGGCTAAACTTAATATCATTTCAAACTACTTAATATTTATTAGCTATTAATAAAATATGATAAATTAATTTATTATGCATATTATTAAAAATAAATTTATATTACTTATAAATATTTCTTTATATCTTTTATATGAGTTATAATATATAAATATGATAAATTAATAAAATAACAAGAAACTTGCAATTTTATTTACTATCAGTAAAATCCATCAAGTTAATCATAACTTGTCTATAAAAATATAGATTTTGAAAGAAAATGAAATTTTATTATTTTATTTATTAGCATTATCATAGAACGCTAATAAATGATAACATATTTAATTTACTATCATATCAGATTAATAAATATATTATTAAATTAATGAATATAATAATTTTTAAATTTTAATAAAA
>JANZLC010000008.1:10238961-10249526 GCA_026413385.1 Erythroxylum gracilipes | reverse complement strand
ATAAAATTAAATAAAATAAAATTAAATATTAAATATTAAGTATTGTTATATATTTTAATATCTATATATATATATATATATATTTGACATATATCACTTTTATAATTTGTCAATTTTTAATCACTTTTTTCAAAGTAACTGCAAACGTAAAGTGTTAATCTCTGAAAAATTATCAGATAAGTGAAAATTAATGACAAAACTTAATAAGAGAAGAAATTTGTGATTTTTTGCTATATCAAGCTATTATTGTTACACCGCCCGTAACTTTAATGAGTGACTACTGATTACGTGAAGCATCTGCATCACTGTGCAAAAAGGTTGGTTAGCATGAAAGATAAGCTTTGCTTGCTGCATATGATCTTGTGATGCGATAGATATTTGTTTGGATAAAAAGGTTAGCATGACGTGACAAATTGTCAGCTAATGACTGAATATAGCAATGACTAGTAGCATGAAAAGCGGCTAAGTTCTGTCGTGCGATTGATCAGATCAACGTTAATGCTTTTGCTGAAAGCAAAAGCAAAGCATAGCAGGAGATAAGATCTCAACAGAGATCAAAACAGCTTATCCTAATTTGTATCTTGCGCATTACAGGCATGGCAAACGGGTGCCTGCATATGAGAGAGACGTGAAGGTCTGACTTAAAGAAATGGAGAATGTCAGCGAGACTGTCTTTTGACCCTAGTGGGGGCCCAAAGGATTCCACTTTTGATCTCTGAAGATACTATTGAGAAAAGATGGGGAATTGAAAGAACTTTTGCTTTCGTTGCCTGGTTGATTCTGGTCCACTATCTGTGTCAATTTCTTGCATGGTTGATGGTTCTATCATCTCCTCCCAGGCCCATGACTCCCACAAACGTCTCTGTAGTCAGACGATTGCCCATCTTAAACAAAAGGGTCTTCGTTTCTCCACCACGACAGTTGAGGATGCCAAGGAACAGGAAATAAATTGAACCATAAACCTCAGCTTTAGTTGAGATTAATTTCATGGAAAGACATGCACAGGAGCATTACTTTTATCTTTTATAGCTCCAATTTTCTGTCCTGATTACAATTACAGAAAATCGCTAGCAGAATCTAATTGGCAGGATACATTATAGTAGCAACGATAGTCGCATTAGTTAAGTTGCAATCGTAGTCGCCATAGTCTAATTCTTGGGGAAAAAAAAAATCGTTGTCATAGTACTCTACATTCTACAGCAACAATGGCGAACCACAATTTGAAAAATTGACTCCCACATTACTGAGAATCTGAGATGTATCAGATATGTACTAGTTTTTGGGAGATAAATTTTCAAAGGACAACAATCTCAGGCACACAAGTTCTCTCTCTCTCAAAAGCAGCCTGTAAAATTCAAAAGGTTAGGCTAAGATTCTCTAGACCTCAATCTGGTCAAAAGGTTGGCAAAATTTTCTTGCCTGAGCAGCAACCTTTTCGGGCTGATGGGACTGGAAGTTTTGTACACATTTCTTTAGCTATTTTAAGTCTTCAACTATTTGAAACTTCCAAGTTCCAACTGCACAGCGCATACAGACAGCTTTCAGATAATGTTCTAGTGGTACTTATCATCTCATCATTGCTTTATTACGATGGAAGTACTATAATTCTTTCTATCTCCGTGTGTCTAGAATTAATGTAGGCTCTCTCTCTCGAGTACGGGGTTTGAGACTTTTTGAGTACAAGGATATATAATTTTTTATTTATTAAATTTTATTTATATATTTATATAGAAACTGAGTACTTGAAGCTGAAGATTTGATGTAGGTCATCAAACTATTATACTAATGCGACTGATTAAGAACTGATCTTAGAACAAAAGTACAGTACTTCCAAAAGTTAAGGCATTCTAGTAATTCAGGCAGTGCAACATAAATATAACCCATTAGGACAAAATCTCTCCAAGATCACCTGATAGGGTGAAACAAAAATCAATATCGATCAAAGATCTGACTAAGCTCGTAGAACAGTAGAGTCCATCATTTTCAAGACGAGAAACGAGTTGATTCTGAAGCATAATTGCAGCCGTCGCCTTCCACTCATAGAGGCATATGGTATCTCTTGTCTTTTGCAGTTAATAATTAATATTTGAATTTTTTTTACTAGATATAAAATGAATTTTGTGAAACAGAATTTCCCTTTTGGCACCTTAGTGGGCGACGTTCTAAATGGTCCATCTTCTAGCGGGCTCGAACGTTTGTCTTGCATTCATCTTTTAGGTAGTGAAGAGATGGGAGAAACGGAGAAAGAAGCATAAGTTTGACTCCTTTCAAGACCAAGCTCATGCATGCAAATGCAGCCATGCATCAACATATATATATATATATATATGAGCGTATTATATCATATGCAGAATATTGACAACGTGAAGTCACAGTCGCTTGGAAGTCAAACTGAAAAGAATGATAAAAGAAAACTTTTAAAAAGATAAAAGATGCCTTTCTGTTTCTGACCAAAGACCGGTGGATTTTTGTCATTATTGTTTAGGGTTCTGAAAGAAAGCACCATGCCAACGCATATCCCATCTTTTTTCTCCTTCCTTTCCTATGTTTTCCTTTTTCGTTATTGAAGTGTAAAAAAATATGAAATTTTCTTTTTCTAAAACAAGAAAATATTTTTAGAACAAAAGACATGAGTTTTTTGTATAGTTTAAATTTTTTTAAAAAAATCACAACCTTTAAAATTCTAAAATAATTTTCAAAATTTCGTACTATTATTGACTTCTCTTAAAAAATTAATAGAAAATTCTAGCAAGGGATCTACCCAGCTCAAACGAAGAATAGTCTGGGTATGAATGGCTTAAAGATACCTTCCTATAGTTGGGACCCTCCTAGGACACCTCATGGAAAATCAAAAAAAAAATCCTATATAGTAAAATCTCGACATATAGATCGATCATATTGGATAATATAGCCTTTTTATTTATAAGCTTAACTGGACTCGGAATAACAAAGAAACCCGACTCAGCAAATTTAATTTACCAAACGTAAATTAGATTATAACCTAGCTTGGTAAAGGAAAAACCTAAATTAGACATAATTCTGTTTGAAAATTATTGCATGCCTTCAACGGAGGAGATTTGGAGTTGATGGTTACATTCTAGTTGGGTTGCACTATGTTTGCAATAGGAGGATGTAGGAGGGTTGCTTCATGTTTATATTGGGAGGCTGGATTGCTCGATGTTTCAAAAACAGACTCTTAAAACTAGAGTTCAAAACCTAAATAAAGGTATGATTTATTTCCCTCTTGCTTTAGGCACCAAATAATGTTTTAGAGTTCACCTCTTTCATTTAGGTCTTTGTGTCCCATTTATTTTGTCAATTGAAGCTATGTCCTCCAGCATTGGTTTCTTAAAAATGCAAAAAGGTGTTTATAAAGATATAAGTTCATGGTAATGCTTTTGGTATTGCATTTAGAAATGCAGTTGAAGACATTAGAGTTGAGTCCTGGCATGAGTTGTTTGAGTCGTCGTAGATTGTTTTAGACAAGGATGTAATTAATTACTTCATGATCCTTGAATTCGGGTCATTTAGATAAATTCTACCAATATTATTTCTATAACCATATGCCACTGAGGTGAATGTTATTAGATTCTTCTTAAGGGTTAATGGCATGTCTTATAAGTGTTTATAGTTGTTTGGCTTGCTTTTTGCTTTCTTAATCATTTAGGATGCATAAGTTATTCCTTTTTAGATTAGGTAATGCATCCTGTGGTTATCATTATTTTAAGGATGTTTACTAATTTAGTATCATGATCTTTTTTTTTCCTTAGGTTATAATTTTAACCTTGATTCAACATATAAAGTTTTCTGGATTACGTAAGCTATGCCACATAAATTCTACAAATGTTCCAAGATAGAGTAGAATGACCCTAATTATTCTATGAGCATTATCCACTATAGTAACATATTTAATTTCTAATTTGGGATTTGGATCTACCAATGATTGTGCATATAGTTATGGTTATAAAAAAATTTAATTAAGGAAATGAGGGCTAAAAATTCTACTACGAGTACAACCAATAAGATTGAAGAGCACGTACATTGTTATGACTATAGATTGATAAAACTTATGAGGATTTCTTGGACCAAATTCAACCTAGGAAGGTGATTTTATGGATGTGCTCAATTTAGGATAATTTTAAATATATTTTTCTTAATTAATTTATGTTTTGTACTTATGATACTAAATACACGTTATTTGTAAAGCAAAAAAAAAGGTGAGTAATTTGTATGGCACGAAAATTCATAAAAACAAGTATAAATGTAATACATGAGTTTTAGGGGATTAGCGACAAATTAATTATAGAAACAACAAAGTCATACATTATTACAAAAATTGTTGATTTGTAGTTGGGTGATATTTTTCATCACCATTAGGTCTTACACTGCAGCGAACTTATAAGAAAAATATAAGAAAAAAATAATGATGATTTTTGTATGTATTTGTGGTTAATTCATGTTTCTTGAAGCATATCCACTGTAGCTCTTATGTCCCAGTTTACATTCTTATATTTATTAATGGAATTATTGTTAGGAGAAAAGAAAACACATGCACATGTATGAACCTTTAGTTTTTCAATAGTTATAAAGCTAGCTAAAATGAGTCAATAATTTAACGAGAATTCTCAAACAAATACTATTTGGACTAACTCATATGTACTTCATAACCTTAATTGTAAAATAAATAAATAGAGATAGATGAAAACAAAAAAAAGACTAATCATAATGAACATTGTTGTTGCATGTGGTTTAATAAACCATATGATTAAAGGTCACCGAAATAACTCTCATCTATGTGAACAAAAAGTGAAAATATTCTATAATAGCTTTACATTTGGTTTAGCACTTTCTACTATATTTAAATCTAGCTAAAAATAGAAAGCCACAAAAATTTATTTACTGCAAAATGATTATAAAAGATAAAGAGTTCATTCGATTAGTCAAGCTTCAAACATTTATAGTGATATGGAGCTTAGGCATTTCAAAGAATATTCAAGTTTCAATACCAAACATATTCTATAGAAATATTCATATGATGACTTCCAACTTCATAGCATGACAATTTCATGGAGAGGAGATTAACTCAAAACCATTATTAACCATTTTCCTTACATAGTATGTAAAAACTTAATAGAATAGTTATAATTAAGTGAACAAATGAAGACTTCATTCCATTAATTTATAAAATTAGATACTAAATTTTTTTGTAAGCTACAGTCAACCACAAAAAATAGGTCAATTCATTAGGTTCATGACAAAGAAAAAGGAGTTTATGGCAATAGAAAGCACATCGGTAATAAGACATATGAATGGTTATAGAATATATAGAATGATCACTAATCACAATGAATTTGAAATTGGGAAATTATGAAAACTTATTCATCTCTTGAACAATTATATACACTCCTTGAACAATCATATACGTTTGAAATCATAAACATACCATTATTCAAATTCTTATGTAGCAAAATAAAACAATCATATACCTACCATACGATCTTGTCACATTCTACACTATATCCTTTATAGCTTTCGTTATCTTAAACTTGTTTTAAAGGTGGAATAGAAGTGTCTAACACAATATTTGTATTTGACACCAATCATATCAATGTTGAAGATATGTTTTAAACCTTGTTCTAAAAAAATCACATTAAAATTGTTTTTTCACTTAGGAGATATCTATAAAAGAATGTGAAAGTTAATATGAGAAAAATATAAAGAGAATTTTCATATGATAAGAGACAAACTTAAAATTTACCTGCTGTTGATTAGAAATAAATACCCAATTATGATCCATGTAGTATTCGATATCTTATTATAAACATCCAAGAAACCATTTTCAGGATACTTGATTCTTAATTATAACCACGACCAACATGATTGGAAACATATTCTTATTTACATCTAGATCAATAGTTGACAGCGACTGTGCTTCATGCTTTCCCTTAAAGTGATAACCATTGAAGACTTACAAGCATCCAACAAACCTTTTTATAAGCATCCAACCATATGTAAATGGAATTAAATAATCCTCCTAGATACTTAATTATAAAAGAACTACCTGAGTTGTACTATAAACTAGCTAATCCATTGCTCCTTAATTTCTCAAATTGCTTCCCTTCTTCATCCATCAACAGTTCTAATGCAAAGTTCTTCACCTTATATGTTATCTTATCTATAATTTTAATATTGAATTCCCTTAAAAGGGCACACTTAAACCCAACAATATTCTATATAAGGCAATCTATAAAATATAGGAGGTTTTGCTTTACAATCTAAAGCATCTTATGTTCTTTGATATAGTATTTTCGTTTATACTCATGGATGGATTAATATATCTTAATTTGAAATGTAATACCATGTTATATTGGAGAGACACATATTGTCCACCCACAACCCTTTTCACAAATAGTAGTTACTCTAAATTTCTTACTCTTCATATAAACATAATGAAAACCCCTTCTCAACAACATATTAGATTAGAGCTTGTCTAAATGCATTAACTAAATCAAATAAAAATCTAAAATTTAAATCAATTGGTTTCATCATATGCTTATCTACTTTAAATTATAGAAACTTACGCCTTCTTCTTTGTTCTTTATCTAAACTATCATTCTTGCTCCTAAGCTCATTTGAATCTTGTGCACTCTCATAAAGAAACTTATTAAGTTTTTTGATAGCCTTTTCAACAACTACCTCATCAAATAAACTAGAATCATCAAAGTCATTAAGTGCTTTTCCATTACCCTCATATATTGGATCATGAAAATCACTTTTATCTGTATAATTTATGGTTGTATGAGCCTCAATGGAAGCACAAGTAGATTATTCTCCCATTTTAATAGAACAAGACATACTGTTCATCTCTCCAAACGCAGATTGTTCACCTTCTATAACCTCACAATCACCCTGTTTAACCTCCTTAGTGGCATAAACAACTTGTTCACACACTCAAGAAGTAGCATGATCACTCTTTATAAAATGGCATTCATTATGTTCACCCTCTCTTAAACATCCTTTATTACGTATCAATAAGGATGTTCATTGTTGTCTATAAATACGTCAACAATCTCATAGTCATTCTTTTAAATTAAATTGAATACGTCGATAATATGCACCTCACTTCTTAAATCTTTGATGCCTTTGTTAAAAGACTCTTGCAAAAATTTGTAATTGAACTTTTTAGACT
Organism: Erythroxylum gracilipes; assembly: GCA_026413385.1. Taxonomy (NCBI): domain Eukaryota; kingdom Viridiplantae; phylum Streptophyta; class Magnoliopsida; order Malpighiales; family Erythroxylaceae; genus Erythroxylum; species Erythroxylum gracilipes. The sequence continues at coordinate 10,242,337 of JANZLC010000008.1, read as the reverse complement.
CTCTATAGCCTAAGTCCCTTGTTGTGTATATAAAATGTAGTATAGTTAAATAATTTGGCTTTACTCTAAATATATACATTTATCCTCCTTCATAATGCATAGAAGAAATAAATTTGAAAGTCATACCATACGAAAATTGAAACTCAACTCTGAGGTATGTCAAATAAGAAAGATAAATAAATAAGAAATTAAGTGTTTAATTAAAACTAATCTTTTGAAAGATGATTTCAAACTTAAACCAATTAAATGTTTAAAATTAAACTAATATAACATCTTAATGGTAAGTTAAGTTCTACAAAGTCAGAGAATACATAAGTCTTTAAGCAAAATTTACTTAAGTTCCAAAACTTATGCAACATTTACATACATTAATTGATTATAAAACTTTTTAAGTATACAATTGCTTGTCCATAACAATTATTAGCAAATACAATACCATCGTCTACTTCATAAAGTTGTTATCCTTACTTCTTATTAAGAAAAAGGAATGAATGAATTAAAAATAGAAGAAACAAAGGCAAAGGTGAAGAAAATACGACAAATGAAGTAATGAAGAAAGTCAGAAGATAAGGAAACAAAGAGTAGCTATATAACTTAGACTAAAAATAAAGAGGGTGATGCAATTTTAGAAATAGTTTGTTATTTGTTCACAAATTTGAGAGGAAGCATTGTAAGAAAGACATAAGCAAATTGCAACAAATATATGGATTTATATTATCTTTAAATAAAAAGAACTATAAATTGTAATATATATATATATATATATATATATATATATATATTTCTAAGATCATATATCAGAGAATAACTTCATAGAATAACTTCATTATTTGTCAAACCAAAAATATTGAAATTATATCCATATTATTATTATTTTTTGAAAAACTATAAGATACCCTTTTAGTTATTTTCTAGCATTTATCATTCATCTATGTATAGAAAGTAACAAAAGGATTGATAGACTAACTATCTTTAAAATTACAAATTTGTTGGACCTTTAACACATTAGCAAATAAGAACTAATCTTATCTTAAATGAGGAAACTTTTTTTACTGAAGCACATTCAAATATGATATCTCAATTTAGTAATCATCTTAGACATGTTAGAAACATACACCATAATAAACTTTTGTTCTTTTTACAGATGTAAGACAATATGAAAAGGTACAAAAAGGACCAAAATTCAAATGAGGAACTACAATCATAACTTCTCAGCTTAATGGATTATGTAGTTATTAACTACACCGTTGTGGTTGTTTACAAAATTCAACAATTTTTCTAACTAATATACTCAATTAGTAACAATCAATATAAATAAGTATGAGGAAATTGCTTTATATAAATTAATCAAATAATTGAACAATAATTTAAAGACGATAGGAATGAGAAAATATTTATAGTGGTTTGATAAACAACCTTTGCCTAAATCCCACTATAATTTCTCCCTTTAAGGTGAAGAATAACCTTTGTGTAATCTGTTTTTATAAAGGGAACTCTTCTAACAATTTTTTTCCAAAGTGAAGTGTAACCTTAACCCACTTAGAACACTCCCCAAGTACAATATTCAGTACCCTCACAAAGTATTACAACTTAAAAATATCTAAATTATTAACTTAATAACATAAAATAGCTCACTCATACAAATATAAGATAATGATGCTCAAATGATTTAAAAACTTTTTGAAATGTGTGTATACAATAGCCAAAACTTTCTTAACAAATAATGAGAAAACAACTATTTATAGTATTTTGGGACCTTAAATAGCTATTAAAGCCAAGAACTAGTAGTTATAATGGCCATCTACAGTGCACTGGTCGATAGCTAATATGTATTTGTAGCACTAGATTCACTAGCCATTAGAACAATGGTTGGCTAAAACATATATTGGTCGAGAAATATGGCACATTGGTCGACCAATACATTAACCAATATTGTTATAAATTCTCAATACATTAAATTTAACTTATATTAGTCAAATAATAACCTATATAGGTTGACTAATCACCTAAAAAATATGATGTTAACAACTTCAAATACTCAAACTCAATTTGATTAATGCAAACATGAATTAAACACTTCCCAAAATGTTCAACAGAGCTTTTTTAAAGATCAAGAGGCTTTTATATAAAAACCAAAAGCATCAATGCCTCTTAATAAATGAAAATACTCATATAATAAAGTAAAATAAAATGTTTAAGCGTGGTGAGCCTTTTGATTCATTAAATTAACAAAGTTAGATTAAAATAATAATATAAAAGAAAATTACCTTACTAAGTCTTGATCTTCTTTTGTTCTTGTTTTGATCTCCATTTCGTTGGTTGTAAACTTTAACTTCTCTTGTTCAACTTCATACACTGTATTTTTAAGTTTGTGGCTTCATTTTATTCTAATACTTCTTTTCATTAAAATAATAAATACATTAGTAGTAATTATGTTTTTTTATCACCAAAACATCAATTCTATCCTCCTTAGAGAACAACAATATTAAAACAAAGAACTCAAATAAATATCAAGATAGTAATTAGCCCCCCTTAATTCATACATAAACATAATTCAATATGAAGATCATAATTCAACTTCAAAGAAAAAAGAGATATATGAGGATAACAAAAATTTACCTAAGCATATCATATAAACTGCACTAAATACAAAATTGACAAAAGAATCACTCCCCCTAAATTTCATCACTCTCCCTTAATGTTATCACTCTCCCTAAATCTAATCACCAAACTTTCTCCCCCTTTTTAGAATCTTCAAAAATAAATCTATTAACCAAAAATGTATAATATAATGTGTCGGCTGTTAAGTTAACATAGTTAAAAAGATGAATTTGATCAAGATTAACAAACTTTCTCACCAGAGAGGCTATTGAATTTTTCAAGAGTAAAAAAAGGTCAATTTGTCAGAGATATTCCTAATTGTGTCTAATATAAAAAAAATCAATTGAGATATTATGCCTAAGTTGAAAGATTCAATTAAAGTATCAAGGCAAGTTTGACGTAGAAGTTTGAATTATAACAAATGAAAATATATTTGCAATATTCAATAATCAACTTCATAATATATATATTTCAATTTGATGTAATCTAGTGAAATTTTTATATAATCAAAGAGGATTGGTCGACCACACTTCAACTGATCAACCACTGTTGGTGTTTCAGAGATGACCAAAAGTAAGCAGTAAAGATGTAGAGAAAAAATGGTTTGGATTTAAAACACATTCTGTTAGCCCCCGAATTCTTTTCTTATTGAATAAGCATGATTTTAATTTATTTTTGAGGTTTTGATTGATTAACTGTTTTGTTTGGAGTTTAATTAGCATGTCAATGATTGGAGGATTTATTGTTTAGATTGATGGAATTAGAAGTATTAAAT
>JANZLC010000008.1:10218446-10229057 GCA_026413385.1 Erythroxylum gracilipes | reverse complement strand
GAGATTACAAGGAACCACACACGTGTACGATGGCATGTTTGTCAAGAGGTTGGATTTCGAAAACGGGATCCAACAAATCATCACCAAAGGTTTATACTCAAATTCACACATAAATGTAAGTTATCATAAATTTGTAAATTATGAATTAGTAAATGCCTCATATTGAAAATTATTTATGAAAGATTTAAATGAAGATTCTTTTTTAGTTTACAATCCATTAAAGGCTTTTAATCTCCTTCTCATCTCTCTCACATGGTTCAATAATTGTCTTTTTTTAAAATTCTTTAGTGGCTAAATTCTTCACGTCCTACAATAATAACTTCTAGACTTTCTTAAAGGTAAGAAAGTTAGATTCATTATGATAAAATGCATAAACTACTTAAAAATACTCAATTCAATAATTATTATCTCTACTACATACCATTTGTTCTTTCTTTTCTAATAACCTTACAAACCAAAGTAATCAATATGTTTTAGGAACTTAAATAAGCTTGACTCCTTGGTTGTTAAGTTCCTTCTTCTTTTCAACCCGCACTTTTAAGGCTTAACATTATTTGTTTATGAAAACAAAATCTATCAACATGTTCATACTTACCACAAAAATGACATACCATGTTATATAAGTGATGATGGTACATATATGCCTTTCTGAACCTCTTCACGTGTTTACATAATATGGAATCTTCCTTTAGACATTAAAATTTTTTAATGTTCTTCTAGGGTGGTGAAATGTCCTATGATTATCTGTGTGATTTATGCTTGTTTGAATCCTAAAAGGGTGTGAGTAGGTTTGCATGTTATCATAGAAGTTATACTTTTTCTTCCCTTGACAATATTAAATTATATGCCTAAGTTGTAAGCCATATTAAAAGCTTAATGCTTGCTTTTAGAATTAGTGCTAGTGGATGTGGATTATGCATGCATATGCTTAGATGTTCATGCTCCGTACTTATTTATCATATTAGGTAATGGTTCTTCTTAACAAATATGGCTTTAGAATTGCCTTCACTCATATAGTTATATCTTATTCCATGCCTATCATTGGAATCTTTTGAGCTCTTAACATGTTTTCTAGTTTTTCACTCCCTTTAGAAAACTTATACAATGAGTTCTTAAGTGAATCTACCTCCTTTTTCAATGTTCCATTCACGTGCTTTAATGCATCTAAGTCATGATTGTCATCAATGGTCACATTTTTGGATGCTTTAATGATATGCAATCAATTTTTAATCTTTTCATTCTCACTCATGTATACATCTAAGTTCTTTTGAGCCTCTTTGAGTTTGGAGATAGCTTTTTTATTTTTCATGCTCATAATTTCAAAGCTCTCAAATAATTCATTGTACTTCTAGTTCACATCATTATCATTATCACAAGAATTAGGGTTGTATGTTACTTTTTAATTGTCTATAGTGATAAAGCACATATAAGTTATCTCTTCTTTTAAATGCTCATTTTTAGATCCACTTATGTCATTATAAGTTGATGCTTTTAATGCTTTCTTTTTTGTCTTTTTCTCATTCTTATAGTTTCTCTTGTACTTCTTACTATATTTAAGTCGAGGACATTGTGACTTTATATGGTCAGATTTTTAATATCCAATGCAAGTAATGTTAGAGGATTTATATTTTAAATCATTTTTACTTTCCTTGAAATCCTTTCTGTTGGGGAATTTCTTCTTCAACAACTTCTTGAATTTTCTGTTAAGTAAATGTCTTCTTCATCGCTCGATTATTCCTTTAAGGCTTTAAACACTAAATTATTTTTCTTTAAGATAATTGTTTCTTCTTATCTCTCTTAGAGCCTCATTTTGTATATGAAGAGAGATCTAACAAGTTTCTCCATTGCTAGTTTTTTTAAATTCTTGACTTCTTGAATAACCATCACTTTTAGCTTCCCACATCTTTGGAAGTCACCTAATCAACTTTCTTACCATTTCAACATTCGTATAGGACTTTCCAAGATCTTTGAAATCATTAGTAATATCAATAAATCTAGTATACATGCTAGATATACTTTCATCATACTTTATTTGAAACAATTTATATTGATGTGTTATATGCTTACTTTACTCTCTTTTACTTCATTGGTTTTTCTCATGTATAACTTCTAAAGTATGTCAAATTTCATGAGCCATTTCTCATTTAAAGACCCTATTGAGTACATTTCTTCCTAATGCATAAAAACAAGGATATATATGGGCCTATTATACAAGGAAACTAATCTCTAATCTTAAGGTTCTAATTCTTTCTTTTATTTGGGTACATTTTTGTTACCTATAATTTTAGTAGGAATAAAGGAACAATTTGAAACTATTTTTCAAACGTCTGCACTTTCGACCATTAAGAAGAATCTGGCCCTTGTTTTCCAATAAAGGTACTCATTTCTATCAAAGAAAGGTGGTCTCCTAATGTTTTGTCCCTTTTTATTGAATGATAATGATGATGTTCTTACATATGTCATTATGATCTTTACTATAGGATTTCGTTAGAAATACTAACCTAATAGACTTGCTTTGATACCAGTTATTAGTCCCTAATGGTACCTAAGAAGGAGATGAATTGAGTGTTTACAAAATTCAACAATTTTTCTAACTAATATACCCAATTAACAAAAGTCAATATAAATAAAGAAATTACTTAATATAAATCAATCAAAAATTGAACAATAATTTGAAGAGGATAGGGAGAATAAAATACAAACCAATTTGTAGTGTTTTAGCAAATAACCTTACCTATGTCCACTCCTAAAACTCTATTCAAAATTTCACTGCAATCCTTCTTTCAAGGAAAAGAATAACCTTTGCATAATTTTTCTCGATAAAGAGGAACCCTTCTTACAATCTTCTTCCATGGTAAAGAGGAATCTTAATCTCACTTAGAACACTCCCCAAGTATAATATTTAATACCCCAACAAAGTGTTACAACTAAAAAATATCTTACTTATTCACTTGATAACTCAAAATGACTTACTTACACAAATATGAGACAATAATGCTCAAATGATTGAAAAACTCTTTAAAATGTATATACAACATCCAAAACCTTATTAATGCTAAAACTAATGAGAAAGCATCTATTTATAATGTTTTGGAACTGCAACTAGCCATTGGAGCCAAGAACTATATGTTACAACGGCTACCTGTAATGTATTAGTTGACCAATATGCATTTACAACATTAGATTCACTAGCTATTGACTAATATAGCACATTGGTTAACCAATACATCAATTAATTTTACTACAAACTCTCAGTACATCAAATTTAATAACTTTAACCAATATTAACCGACCATTAACCTATATAGGTTGACCAATCACCTCAAAAACATAATGTTAACACCTTCAAATGCTTAAACTCAATTTAAGTAATGCAAATATGAATTAAACACTTCCCAAAATGTTCCTTAAAGCTTGTTTTAAAGATCAAGAGGGTTTTATATAAAAACCAAAAACTTCAATGCTTCTAATTGAATGAAAAGACTCATGTCATGAAGTTAAATGTTTATACATGGTGAGTCTTTTGAATCATCAAATTAACAAAGTGAGATTACAAATAATAATACAAAGTGTAAAATGACCTTAATGAGCCTTGATCTTCTTTTGTTCTTTTTTTGATCTTCATTTCATCAGTTGTAAACTTCAACTTCATACATTATTTTCTTGAGTTTATGGCTTCATTTTTTTTCTAATATGTCTTTGCATTAACATAACTTATACAAAAACTCAACTTCAATCTCTTCCATCTCATTTCTAAATGTAATACTAAAATTATTACCCTAAACTCATATCTTTACAATATATAACAAAACACCCTCTTCACAGACTTAAGAAATTAATGAAGGACACAACTTCAAGTGGAAAAAACAAATGGGACAAAAGACCCAAATGAAAGAGATAAATTCTAAAACATCATTTGGTACCCAAAGTAAGAGGGACATAAATAATATAATTGATTAGTTTTTGAACTTTGGCTTTGTGAGAATCCATTCTTATAAATGTTAAGCAACCTAACTCAACCGCCTATAACCTCCTAACATAAATATCGAGCAACTCTCTTACAATCTCCCACTGCCAACATAGCGTAACCTACCCAAAATCTAACCATGAACTTACAAATCTCCTCAATTGAATGCATGTAATATTTTTAAAAGAAAAATAGGTTTGGTTTAGGGGTTAGTTAGGTATAGGTAGGTAAAGTTTCTTTTTTATATTAGGTCAGTTTAAACTTATAAGTAGGAGGGACATATTAGTCAAATATGATTAGTATGCATATTGATATTTTTATAACATAAGATTCTTTTTTAGTTTTTATAACTTAATTCAATGATAAGTGGTATCCTGGAAAAGTTTAAACTATAAAAATCTTTTTTATATAATTTTAAATATTAGAGAATTTTTTAAAAGTTTCTTAAATCACAAATGAGATTAATATCTTTTCCCTAATCTTTTTAAAGGTTAATAATACTATGTTAGTGCTGCTCTTTTATTTTGAAAACTGAATAATATTAATAAATAAAGAAAACCAAGGATGAAACTATAATAACTAAGATCATAGAGGTCAAATCTGACTGATGAGGGAGAATAAGAGAATATCAGCACTAGATTAAAGCCAAAATAAGGTATATGGGCTGAGTTTACCTGGTTCCAGAAAGCAAGAGAACACTAATGCTAAAGAAGGAATTAAAACCAAAATAGTACAAGGCTGATATAAGTTTATATGTTACTACAAACTTTAGAGACAAGATAACAACCACTAGATATTAGGTAGAAAAATGAAACAACTAAAGGAGATCCCTAAGTGCTACTTGGTTTCTATGTCAAGCTCTAAGCTAGAGTATTATGATAGATAATATATATCTCATTCAACTTCATTCGTATATCATCATGTATCCATGTCATGGTTTTACTCTAGAAAGGTTCCTCGTACTTAATGCACCTAAAAATCCTATGATTCCTTTCATTCTAGATTGTATAAACCAAGTAACTAAATGCTATTTAACTAAGATAAGATCCTCCTTTCACTAGTTATGTGACTTTATTAACCAATTCATAATACCATTCTAGTGATTCTAGTTAGACTGCAATTTGAAATGAGTAAGAAGCTTATGCCAAGCTACAGTAGTGTAAGGGCATTTGAAGAATAAATGCTTGTTAGTTTTATTCTCATTATAACACAAGGCATACCTTTAACAAGGATGCTAAATTTAATCTTATCTCTAATCTTTAACTTCCTTAATATAGCCAACCATAAGAAAAAGAAGATTTTATAGATGTTGGAGCTTTGCCATAACAATTTATCATAGCTTACTTTCTGTTTAGGAGGAATGGAAATTTCTAAGCAAAATCTATTAGTGAAGACTTTAAAGCTATATCTAAGTAAAATCTAGGCATCAGCTTGATCTTAGTTCGAAGCTAAAGCTTGGAGCATCTTTCTTATATTAGAGAATCTTCTACTTACATAGATTTACCAATTCCAATTTGAACCATCAATGACAACTTCCACTTTTGATAAATTAAAAGAAGGCTTTTAGGGTGTTGTAATTGTACAATAGGAAGAAAGGGCCCAACTCATGCTAATTATCAAACTAAAACTAAGCATCACATCAATTTCCTATAATTGGTTTGAAATATTTGCATAACTAATTCATAGGCATTAAAATTTTCTTCAGATTATAGAAAGCATTACTATTAGGGAGAACTCCACAAGTTAGCACCTATTAGATAATAGGCATGGATCAATCTCATCCAAATTGACTCCTTTTCAACTAGAATTTTCCACATTCTTTTTACTAACATTACTTTGTTATAGTATTCATACATTTTTTCTTCATTCCTCCCTAAGTTGTAGGTTTATAAATATTAGACCTTATGATTTTGGCTCTAGTGGAATTGCTTTCTTTATTTGACAAGATGAAGCTACTCAACAATCTTTCAAATGACTTAATAATGTCAACAAGTGGGTAAAGATAGGATATCCATTGCATATGGAGATGGTTAAGGACTAAGTTGATAAGTTCAAGTCTGTTTGCTATAGAGAGAGCTATATTGCACTAATTTCTCTACATCTTCTCCACATTTTCTATAAGAGGAATACAATTATTGTAATAAAGTCTTTTATTAGTGATAAGAACAACTAGATATTTGATTAGTGATTTCTCATGTTTAAAGCTTATGGTTGAGCTATTGAACTCAATTAGTTGCTCGCATCTTTAAAAAGAAAAAATCCACTCCTATTTATATTGATACTTAAGCTAGATATCTATTTGAATTCTTCTTGTGATTTATGGAGCACTTTGATGGATTAATAGTTAGCTCTACCAAAAAAACAAGGTAACAAATTATCAGTAAATGATATGCTTGTGATTTAGAGTTTGCCATATTTGTAGTGAAACTTGAATTTGGTATCATCCAATCTCTTTAGATATATAAGACTTTTGACCACCTCTACTAGAGGCTAAGGGTGAAGGTATTTTATTCTATTAGCTGTGATCTGGAACTAGATGCCTTTAGTTGACCTTTGCCTTATAATCTACTTTTGACCTAGAACCTTACCTGTCCACTGTCCTTTATCAACTTATCCCTAGCTTTTACGCTAGCCTCATTACTCTTTCGAAGCATCCTACTAATAAGAATAAAATAAGACATAATAATAACACATTATGATATCCATCTAACAAATTTGGAAGGAAAGCTCCAAGTTTTCAATATAGAATATAACAATTCTATAAATATTATCTGTTCCAGTACGTAGATCAATTAATAAAAGTTATGTTTAAATTGTTTTACACTTTTGAAAATATAGAATTATATGAATAATGGAGAAACTTCAGCTGACAAAGTCAAATTACTAGGTTAAGTCCACCTTGAGGGTATAACTTTTAATTTCAGTTTCTTTATTATAGTTTTTGGAGAGCTCTTAAGTAATTAGAACATTATCTCATATCGATCTCCCTAGAATAAATTTATTTTAACAAGGATTGATCATACCATAAAAGATAAGATTGAGTTTGTTTAAAAGGAGCCTAGAGATAACTTCATAAATAAAATTACAATAAGATGTAGGTCTAAATTAGTTAGTGAGAAAGGTTAGGCATATTACAAACAAAGCATATATGAGTATTGTTAAGTTTAGAGAGGAGAGTGCCATTATCAAAGAGTTCTTTTATTATATTGAAAATAGATCTACCTAAGAAAGGCTAGGTCTTTTAGAAGAAATTGGCAATATTTAAGACTTAATGCCTTATTAGATCCCATATTGAAGAGAGAATTTTTTATCTCTAAGTTGGAAAATGGTTTAACAAAGGGGTTTATGAGATTAGTATTAGTTCCTTGAGGGATGCATTTTTTAAATCTTGGAGAGAGTATGTTGGACCCCGGTCCTTGATTGAAATGCAAAATTATTAAATGACAATTAGAGGAAAATTTCGGGGTGAATTATTCATGTACAAAGGAAAGAAAAAATGCAAGAATTCAAATGATTGTGTTTAATGTTCTATTTTGAGCAAGGTTAGTTTGAGCAAATTGCAGCAAGGAGATGTTTAAGTTGATGTATGAAATCAGTGTTTTGTATATGTATTGTGATATAGATGTTTTTGTGCTTTAAGGAAATTGATGAGAAAAGAATTGATTAGTTTTGATGACTTTGAGATTTGAGTAGAATTGTATGGGTTATAAAAGTTAAAGTGAATGAGTTGATTTAAATGGAAAATGGAAGTGGAAAAGCAAAAAATAAATAGTGAAAGTGTGAGAATTTGGAGAATTAAGAAAGTTTGACTTTGTGGGGAGAAATAGTCATGGAGAGTTAACTTTTTGAGCTGAAATCTTTGTAAATTTTTCTGGCTTGATTTAGGCAAATTTTGATAAAATGATCTTTATGATACTTGTAGCTTCTATTGAGAGCTTTCTATCGCCATAAAGTATGACATTTTTCGATAGTGAGATTGAAAGTTATGATCTTTCGAAGTTTAGGTTATTTTGCTTTGTTTGGAAAATACTATTAAGGGTAAGTTTGTGTGTACTGCTTTGAGGCCAGTGGCTGACTGAAGTGGTCTGAATTAGAGTAAGTGGTCTATATGAAAGTTCTATCTTGTCTTTCAATCATTCCAACGCTATAAAGTATGCAATTTGTGGATGTGGAAATTAAAAGATATGAAATTGTGAAGTTGATGTGTTGGTAAGTGAAGTTGATGTGTTGATAAGCCATCCTAAATGTAGGAATGGTATTCAGAAACGTCAATAGCAAAACTGTACTGATCTAGATGGATTTAGCCAAAGTGGTCTTAATAAAAGTTGTAGCTTATGTTTCCAGCTTTGTATCGCCATAAAGTGTGCAATTTTTTGATATCGGACCTAGAAGTTATGAAGGATTGAAGTTTTGATGTTGTTTAGAATTGATTTTAATGACAGAAACTTTGAGTGAAGTTTTGACACTTTTTTAGGCTGAATTGGTTTGTAAGTTATTGATGAAAGTTTTATATTATATTTTGATCTTTCCATTGATGTAAAGCATAGAATTTTTGTACCATGGAAGGTGGAGTTATGATTTTTTAGAAGTTTCTGTTACTGTTTGGCATGATCATTAGTGGACAAAAACTTTGAAGTAGTTTTTGACTCCCTTAGAGGCCAAATTGATTTTTCAGTCCTTCGTGGAAGTTGTAGAGCTTCCTTTTATCTTTCTATTGATACTAAAGTTGTCAAATTTCTAGTTCGGGATCAAGAGTTATAATTTTTGGAAAATTTTGGTTTTATATATATTTGAAGTTCTGTGATTTTGCTTATAATCCAACCCTTTTGCAATCTTTTGTTTATAATTTTTCCGTCCATCATCTGATTGAGTTGGTTTCTAAAGCATTAGATTCCTAAGACAATTATCTACATTTTCATGGGAAATTATAATTTTTGAGATTAATCTGGAAAAGATTTTATTTAATCAAAGTGAGTTGGGAAATTTTTTAAACATGGTTCAGTATTTTAGAAAATTCTTGATCTGTGGACATCCAATTAAGTTGATTCTTATTGCAAAATAAAATAGAGACTTGGGGTTACAAGTCGTATGAAGAAATAGAATTTCAATTTAGTCTCTAAGATGTTCAATGTCTGGAGTGAAGTTAGGTATAGTGTTTAGTCCCGGTTTTGAAATGGTCTGAAAGTGTTTTGGCCATAACTTCTTCATTTCTGAACCGAATTGAGCGTTTTTGATGTTGTTAGAAACGTAAGACATTGAGAAACATTTCTCTAGAAGGAATTTTTATCAAATTGCCTCATTTACCTGATCAAAATAATCAGTCAAGATGTCAGTTTTTAAGGCTAAAAAGGAAGGGCATTATTGGAAGATCACTTATGGTTTTAAGTTATAAGGCTTATAGGTAAGGGCAAATTGGTCTTTTTGCTTTCATTAATGACCAGTTAAGTGGTTTGTCATTTATGTAAAGGGAAATGCACGAAAATGAGGAAAGAAAGAAAGAAAAGAAAAGAAAGAAGAGAGAAAGGAGAGAGTGAGTTTTCGGATGAGAGAAAAAGAAGAAGAACATCGTGGAAAGCTAAGTTTCGATTTTTATGAGACTTCAAGAGTGATTTTCATAGTGTTCAAGAAGAGAAAACGTGGAGGGTGATGAAAGCTTCCATCCAAGACAAGAAATTTCGAATTTTGAAGAAGATGAAGGGATTTAAGTGAGGATTGGAGAAATTGAGGCTTTGGACAAGTTTCAAGCATGGATTTGAGGTGGGTACCGTATTTATATTTTGAATTATAAGCTATCTATGTGTTTTTGAAAAATTAAGAAAGCAAAAATATTTTTTAAATTATTATTTTTTTCGAATGATTAAATTAATTTTTTTGGAATGATTTAAGAAATTGCAAAAATTGTTTAAATTCAATGTGTTTGATTTATTGAGAATTTATTATGAGAATTTGTGTGACATTGTGACATATTGTGTGGCATTATGTTTGAATGATTTGGAAATTGCTAAAATGTTGTATTTCTTTGTGTGATTGAAATATTATTTTTTTTATTTTTTTAATTGAAATTGTGAATGACAATTGTATGAAATATGATAAGATATGAAAACTGAATTTTTCTAAATGTGCCTTGGGCAAATCTAATTTTCAAGTATAATTTGTCTGTTATATGGGTTTGGTTAGGTCTCATAAGTATGGTCAAGTGCACTTGTCCTGCCCGCTAACGGCATTGGAGTTTCTTTTAAGGACTCACAAAAGTTCACAACTACACCGGACCGTTATACGGGAAGGTGTAGTACGTTCTGTTCACGGCTGCATAGGACCGTTATGCGGGAATGTGCAGTACGTTCTATTTTTGGACCAACCCAAACCATTCTGATGTGTTTATGTGTCTTGAAAATCTGTGATGTGTTATGCTTATGTGTGTATTAATGTGTTGCATGCATGTTTTGAAATTGTTCATGAATTGTGAGAAATTTGAATTTATGGACAAATAAACATTTGAGGTTTTCCAGCCGTGAAATGTTTGAAATTGTTTTTGAATGATTGAAAAGTTGAAAAAGTTTGAGAAAAAAGCATTTTGCCAAATTTCTACTGTGAGATTTCCATAAAATGGCAAAAGCTATTGAAAAATGATTTTTGCTTATTTT
>JANZLC010000008.1:10201356-10211762 GCA_026413385.1 Erythroxylum gracilipes | reverse complement strand
TTCTCTCTCGTTGCACGTTACTTCAACATTCAAATCAATATTTTGTTTTTCTAAATTGAAAGCCATGAATACATATGTTGTTGTTTTTAAATTTCCTTCTATACATATATATATAGCCACTGGAGTTTTTAGTTTTGGTTCCTTTACAAATTTTTTAATCATTCTGTAAATTTTTAGGCTTTAAAATTTTCATATGGTATTGTGCTTGGCTCCAAATTTGAATCAATCAATTTTAAAAATTTTCAACAATGTTGAAATCAATAGACAAAGTTAAAACAAATAGACACGGATGGCGGAAATGAAGAGATGCTCATATACATGGTGGAAATGAAGATAATGCAAAACCAATAAAAATTCTTTTTAATTAAAAGTTGAAAACATCCAAACTTTGCATGTGATGTTTTAATAATTGCGCTGTTAATATTAATAATAAAAAAACAAAAGCATCATTGTTGAGTAGTATCATTAATAAGGATATATCAAACATTTCATTAGTTTTCTTAATAAGCGTGCATCCCTCTAAAATAACTTTCATTTTTTATAGGAGGGAGTATATCTTTTGATTAAATATTTGTTTATATTTTTGTAACTATTACAATATTAGAAAATAAAAGAATTTATAAATTAAGTTTTAATCTAAATCTTTTTAAAAAGATTGAGTTTAATTTTAAATTGAAGTTCCTATTCTAAATTCGGTTGGGTATAATATAACTCTAAATTTTATAAAAAAAAATATTAAAAACAGATACGCATTCTAATCCATGAGTCTACTTGGGCGCTTGGACAACCAAGCAGTGTGGAAGCTCTTTGTTTTCGTCAATGATGAAGAGGAGTGGAATCAATAATTGGAAAATGATTAGGAGACAAGTCATGAACAATGTTAGGTAAACGTATTAAATACATGTATTAATAGGATGGTTCATAATCCACAATAATCAAGCTTCCTTGAATCTCATTATCATATTATTCTAGCGGCTCCTGTCATTGTTGCCGCTGCTGTGATGAGAGAATTTGAAGTACGGCTCGGAAGTGTATAAAAGTGGTTACCACAATAACACACTCCAATACAAAATGAAGCTGTTAGTTGGTATTTCACTTTTGGATTCCCTATCATTGAATTGGTGAGAAACCTACTCAACTTAGACTTTTCTTTATTTTTCTCATTTGGGTTTTGGAACATACCTACTCAACTTCATTGTGCAATCAAGTTTAAGCTTCAAAGTTGGTTCTCATTTAGTACCTGATAACCCATTAACTACTCTAAAGCTTGCTAGTTTACCACACAAAAGGACCAATAATTTGTGTATTTGCTCAAGACTCATTCGGATATGGTGAAGTTGATCTCTAAGCCAAAGCTCCCCCATGACCACCCAAACCATTGGGTCCTAAGTCCTAACCCCTAGGCAGGGGGAGTTGCAACATCAGCATATACTGCGGTTATGGTGATGTTGAGTTTTATAATCAACAACCTTAGTAATTGACATGTCCTCTTGCGACAAAGTTCAGGATGCATATTACTAATATTTTCTTATCCACGAGGTTAAAGTTAAACCACTTACTAGTTGATATTGTATTGTATATATAATTGAAAAACCATGAGAAAGTGTCATTTAAATGCTCAATTTACAGATGTCAGCCTGCCACTGGGACCACCCACAGCCAGAACTTAGCTGGCAATCTCCGACTGGTCCACGTAGGTCCCTTTTGACGGATCCAATCATTGGATGAATCCCCATTAGAGCCAAATCCCTGTAAGTCCACGTATACCAAGGAAACAAAACCTTCCGGCTTCGGAAGAGAAATAGAGATGTGGGTGGGGGAGATGTCGCCTTCCTTATTGCTTCAACATTCCCATCTCTGCAACCCCACATCTACATATGGTATTACATGTCTATCTAGAGCAAGGACTTATGTTTTCAATAATTAGAAGTTATATATACAATGATCCCTGCTTTCAATTCCCAGTTTTGCCCCTACCCTCCCACATGCCTTCTTCTTCAGCTCCTGGTTGGTATATATAGGGAAATCGATATGTACACACCATTTCTGTGTAGACATCCCCAGAGACAACATAAAGGCAAACTTGGGTCTTTCTTTTTCTTGAATAAAATAATACATTCTGTTTTAGCCAAGGTACCACTCATTTATCATTTCCTTTCTTTGCTTCCTTTTAGTTTTCTTGTTCTTCTTCTTTTAGAATTGTTCCCTGTTTTTCTTAAGTGTATTCCTTGAATTTTGATATCTCGCAATTAAGGTTTTACTTTTGATTTCTTTCTTTTCTGCGTATGAATAATGCAATTCCAGATATGCAGTGCTGCGTTGTTTCAGACTTTGGTAGTAAAGCATTTTGAAGACAGAGCATACGTTTTATTAGGTGGAATATTTCTAGTGATTTGATATGGATTCTTCTTAGTTTGTATTTCAAATTACGTATCAGTCTTCTGCTCAAATGGGAAGTTACTTTAACAATTTGTTTCCACTGCCATTCATGCCTGTGAACTTGAATTCGGGTTCTGCACTTCCTGCAGAAGCTTCATTTCTTTTTCACTAACATCTCTCGCTCATATTTTTACATGATCTTAGGCTTCATACATTCTTTAATTTCCTGACTGTTGATTGATTATTCTTCAGGGAAATGCCTGGACTGGCCATGGATGCGCTTAGTGAAGAAGGAATATGTAATGATACCAACGGGGACTACTCACCTTACAAGGGAAGCTTAAACCAGCAACGATCTCCAAAATGTGCATCGAGTCCACAGAGTCCTCGCAGTGATTCCATTGACCTGGCTATTGATGGGTTGATTGACACCTCCATTGATCAGTTGTACCGAAATGTCTGTGAGATGCAGAGCTCTGAGCCTTCACCTTCGAGAGCTAGTTTTTTGTCATATGGCGAGGAATCAAGGATTGATTCTGAATTGTGCCATCTTGTTGGAGATGTGGAGATAACCAAAGAGGTGGTCGCCGAGCATAAAGAAGAAGGAAATGTAGATGACACTGTCCCTGAGAAGGATAGTAGATCTATTGATCAGAAGTCTACAAGTAGGGATAAAATGCAATCCGCAAGTTTAAGAAAACAGCTTTTCCTCTTGCAATCAGATACTGTAGACTCTGGGAAGTCGAGTCCCAGAAGCAGATCTTCTCATGAGAAACCTTTGGTTGGCAGGCCGTATGAAAGGAACATGAGAAAACCAAATGCAGCTTTCCCCATGAAGAAGCAGAGAAATTTCGCTTCTTTGCGGGGAAAGTTTCAGAGTGGAACTGAGAATCTTCTTGACGCAGGTTTAGACAACCCTGACCTCGGACCGTTCTTGCTTAAACAGACAAGGGATATGATTTCTTCAGGTGAAAACCTACAAAAGGCTCTTGACTTTGCTATACGAGCTACTAAATCATTTGAGGCATGTACAAACGGGAAGCCCAATTTGGAGCATGTGATGTCTTTACATGTTTTAGCAGCAATATACTGCAGTCTAGGCCAATATAACGAGGCAATTCCTGTGCTAGAGCAGTCCATTGAAATTCCTGTATTAGAAGATGGCCAAAACCATGCTCTTGCTAAATTTGCTGGGTGCATGCAATTGGGTGATGCCTACGCAATGCTAGGACAAGTTGAAAATTCAATTTTGTGTTACACAGCTGGTCTGGAAATCCAGAGGCAAGTGTTGGGAGAAACAGATCCTCGAGTTGGCGAGACATGCAGGTATTTGGCTGAGGCTCATGTTCAAGCTTTGCAATTTGATGAGGCTGAGAAGCTATGTCAGATGGCACTTGACATCCACCGAGAGAATGGTGGCCCTGCTTCACTTGAAGAAGCAGCAGATAGGAGACTGATGGGACTTATCTGTGATGCTAAAGGAGATTATGAATCCGCTCTTGAGCATTATGTTTTGGCAAGCATGTCCATGGCATCGCATGGCCAGGATGTTGACGTTGCTTCAATTGATTGTAGCATTGGAGATGCCTATTTGTCATTGGCACGGTATGATGAGGCTGTTTTTTCTTATCAGAAAGGGCTCACTGTATTCAAGTCAAATAAAGGAGAGAATCATCCAGCAGCTGCTTCCGTTTATGTTCGTTTGGCTGACTTGTATAATAGGATAGGGAAGTTTCGGGACTCCAAATCTTACTGTGAAAACGCTCTCAGGATTTACGAAAAGCCCAATCATGGAATCACTGCAGAAGAGATAGCCAGTGGTTTCATTGACATTTCTGCTATATATCAATCTATGAATGAACTGGATCAGGCATTGAAGTTACTTAAAAGGGCTCTGAAGATCTATGGTGATACTCCAGGCCAACAAAGCACAATTGCTGGAATAGAAGCCCAGATGGGTGTCATGTATTATATGATGGGACATTATGTTGAGTCTTATGAGACCTTCAAAAGTGCAATTTCCAAATTTCGAGCAAGCGGAGAGAAGAAATCTGCCTTGTTTGGGATCGCTCTGAATCAAATGGGTCTAGCCTGTGTACAGCGGTATGCAATAAATGAAGCTGCGGATTTGTTTGAAGAAGCAAGAAACATTTTGGAGAAGGAATATGGGCCTTATCACCCTGACACTTTGGGGGTCTATAGCAATCTCGCCGGCACCTATGATGCAATGGGCAGGTACTTCGTTGGTTTCCGTTAAGTTGTTTTCTTTGACTATAATGTTTAAATTATTCATCGATACTAGGTGATGTCATCTGTACCAGTTCATCTGAAAAATATAAGCTTTGATGCCTCTTGTCCATTCCATCACAATTTCACAGGTTGGATGATGCCATTGAAATTTTGGAATTTGTTGTTGAAATGAGGGAGGAGAAGCTTGGAACTGCAAATCCTGACGGGTTTGTGGAGAAGCAAAGATTGGCCGAGTTGTTGAAGGAAGCAGGCAGGGTTCGCAGCAGGAAATCCAGATCATTAGTAACCCTCCTCGACACTGATCTTCCAGCTATAAAAGATGATTCAATAGAGGTATCATAATGCTGCTGATGTACATATGCCTATCTGTAATATTCCTTGTAAAGGATTAGGTGGTTGCTTTATTTGATAGATGGCTGTTGGCATTTCGAACAATAAACGAATTAAATAGCTATGATACGAATTAGAATTGGTTTGGTCATGACACCTTTGCTTCTCCTTTCAAAATGCTTTCTTTTTCCTTTTGTATACTTCTGTATTGGCCTCGTCGGGAATACTGAAAAAGAGGGAGGACGGAGGAGGGGTGAGCGTCTCGTGTTGTTGTTGGTGGGGGAGGGGTGGGGTCGGGAGAGTTTGCATCTGTACTCCGTAGATTAAGGAGTTGTTGAGATTTCATTTGTCTTAATATACAGTTGACTAATGTTGAGATATCATTTTCTTCTGTTCTTACATCAAACTTCTAATATGGAATTCTTCTAATCCCTTTCACCAACTTTTGAAGTAATCTATGCACCTAATGGTTCATTCGTTCTGAATTCAGCTTTTAATTTTGTTACAGAGTATTACAGAATATTTTAAGCAGCATAACTGCCTTTCGTGACACTGGCAATGTTTATCAAACAACAAAAGGTTCCAAAGAAAGAAATGAGGATTCCATTTGGAAAAAAAAAAATTGTTTTGCTGATAGCACAAATGTGAATAGAAATTCAGAACATACGTTCACAAAGCCACATCAGTATTAGATTTCTAACTTCACCATTTGACCTATTAAATGGAAGCGATCGATTCAGACCTTGACTATGCATTCTGCATATACTGACAGGCTTCTTCTACCGATAATGGCGGGTGAGAAAGAGAACCATTAAGAATTTTACTTGCTATCCACAAGTTAGCTGCCTCGGAGTAGTGTATGCCATCCCAGCTAATGTGCATGGACGGGTTCTTGCATGGAATACCATAAACTGTTCTATTAACTATTGCTGTCTTTCCGCAGTTAATATGATAACCATAATAACTACCACAACAGAAGTTCATCGGATCAACGAAACCTAATCATGGACATCACGGACTACATTAAAATTTGAAACAGCCAATTGACATAATGACTGTGAAAGCAATTCAGGTTACCTTGACTCTTTGCAGAACTGATCAGTTCATATTTAGCGGAATAAACATCCACATATGTGAAAGTAGAATCGGAGAGCTGTGTATTCAGCTCAGAAATCCTGTCCTTAAGCTGCCTGTTAAATTCCTGAGCGATTTCATTCTGGGGCTTTACACATCCATTTTCATCTAGATTACCATGCTTTGAGGGATAATATATTACACTGTATGGCAAGCAACCAAGTGGACCCGTATTATGCACCCAGAAAAATCTTGCCCCTTCTCTGAACAATTCCTAAAACACAAAGGGAAGTTTTAGCACATGCTTTTTCCTGGTCTGGTCACACGTGACAGGGATTACTGCTTACTTGCACAGCTTGTGAAAACTGGCTCAGAATATCAGGAATAGACATCCGAACTTGTTCTTCTGTTGAATGCTGCAATCCATAAGCCAGATCATTTTGCCCAATATCAAATGTGTAGAGAGCCTTTGAGAAGTCCACATGCCCAGGGATATTACATTGGGATGGTAGAAATTTTTCTCCTTCTGCGAATCACCCAAAAGAATTGATCATTTCATCAGCTTTTATCTCCATCAGATGATAAGATCCCCAAGGTGCTCGCTAAGACCTCATCAAACTCGAAAGATAGGATGAGCGACTGACCTTTGGGAAGAGAGACCAGCTCATTATAGACACCCTCAACATGAGCTTTGAATCTCTTGAACTGGGAAATTTGTATGCTGAGATGGAATGGGCTATAACCACCAGGACGAATAGAGGAACCTCCTGCGGCGAAATTTGCACCGTGCCTAAAATCTGTTCCAAGGGAGTCTAAATATGCACTCAGATACGGTAACTTCAACTTCTCAGCTGCTCAAGTTACAGAGTAAAACAGGTGAGTGTCAATAACAGATACGTAAATTCAATGTCTTGCCGGTTCTAGTGATGGTCATCATCCCTTTCTCGATTCAAAAGTCACATAACCAGACGTTCAACAAGAAAAATAATATTGCAACAATCAACAATTTACCCAAGCAGAAAGTAAAGCGCAATCAAGTCTGAACCTTTTGAATCAACATGTTCTGCATTTCTTTGCAAGGAAATGACAAGAAAGTAGTGGACTGTTTGCTCACCGATAAAATCTACAATGACTCGACCATCACAGGATCTTCCTGAAGGATTTCCAAAGAAGGTTTCGCCATTAGGTGGAGTGACCTCTGCTAGTCCTGCTGCAGATGACTCTCCAGTATCAGAATTTGAATCGCCGAAGTTAAAAAAGGCCTGGAACTCACATTTGTGCGAGTGCGAGTCAGAGCCACCCAACAACTGTGGCAACATCTCCAGAAATAAAATCAGAAGAAGACAAAGTATCTTCTTGGAGTCCATTCTAGTGGTGGTAGTGGTAGCAGTAACACTGGACTAGGGCCTTGAAAGATTCCAAGTAAGGAACTTTATACTCTCACCAACACCGTCCTTTCTTCTCACTACTTTTTGTTTAGAGTTGATTGGAAAGGTACATGAATTATATGCATGGGAGCTGCTGTAGCCATAACTCATTACTCGGTCTTGTCTTCGTCTGTGTATGAGAATAAAAGAAGGCCCACTACTCTTTCTTTTTTTGTTTGGTTTCTAATAAAATTAGAATTAGATTACTTCTACTCTTTCTTATACAAAGACGGGATTTGATCATATGACTGCTTCCTCTCCTCTTCTAAGCGGCAACTATCCGTCAACGATTGGCTTGTCGTGACGATTAATCAGCTGATAGTTTTCGCGAAATAGAGTAAACTGAGGCTGTCACAATAAGGGTCACCTAAGAGCTGTCGAAAACCCTTTTCTTACACGATTGTCCTATGGTAAGTCTTGTTCCACCGAAAATGGAAGTGGATAACAAGTAAAATATTAGAATCATGGACTAAATAAGGCACACATAAAGGGATATGTTTGAATGGAAGGTGGCATTATACCACCATTTCATAATTCAGACGTTCTGATATCATACATTATCTGGACCATGTGATTTGAAACTTCCACTTGCAGTGAATAATTGCAAAGTCACTCTTTATAGCCGAAACAACTCCTTCCATAAAGAACTTGCACAGTATCATCATTTTCATTTCTTATGATCGCTTGAAAGCACCATCCATCAAAGTTTCAGATGAAATCCTTTGTTCCCGTAACCTAATTTCAACCCACAAAATGTGTGGATTAAATTAAATCACTTTAATGGTGCACTACTTAAATGGCATGTAGAGCCTGTTTGGTTCAGCTTTTAGAAGGTCTAAAAATACTTTTGTCTATTGCAAAAACTATTTTAAGGAAAAAGTAAATATTTGGCTGTAAATTTTAAAAGCACTTTTGAAGTAGAAATAGCTTTTTTAAAAACTCAAATACAGCTTTTTCAAAAGCTAAAATTTGAAGCTTTTCTTTTTCAAAAGCTAAAATTTGGAACTTTTTAGAAAAGCTTCAAATTTTAGCTTTTGAAAAAGCTGTATTTGATTTTTTTAAAAAACTATTTTTACTTCAAAATTACTTCAAATTTTAGCTTTTTCGGAAAGCTATTTTTCGGTCACTTTCGTATATATCATAATTAAAATGACTCTTTTCATTGTGTGGTTTTCTTCTTCTACTTACAAGATCACAAAACTCACCTTCTCTGAACATAGACGTCGAACGCAAAACTCACCCACGGATCAAAACTCACAGGTTAGTTCTTAGTTTCATCCTATATAAACATAGACGTCGAACGTAGACTGCGTTGTCAACGCTTTAAGCATGAGATATGCAGGAAACTTTGAGTCCTTCAGAGTTGAAGAACAAGTAGCTTTTTGCACATTCGTATCTGTGCAAAGCACTACCCTGAAAGATTTCCTAACAGTTCCTCTTGTTGGCTTAAAGTTAGGAGATTTTGTCAAGGTTCTCACCAATTTTAAGCTTCATGACTTCGTTAAGGTTCTTGATTTGTTCCTAGCACTAGAACTGAGTTTTTCCGAACCACTAGAACTGACCTGAGATTGAGAGTGAGAACGCTCCTTTCTTGCCTCTGAGCAACTGGTTGATCTCATGTAGTTTGGTGAGTCATCAGTAGCTTTGATCACGGGTTGTTTCTGAGGAGTTGGTCCATCCGGTGGCGGTGGCTTTCCAGGCTGTGACATCGGTTTTCTTAAAGGTAAGGTTTTGAAGCTCTGAATATCTGAAAGCTTGATTGATCTTGACCTTTTCATCTACTTCTTCATATCAGGTCCTCTGTTCTTGCCATCTTGGTGCTGACAGGAAGTTGACTTCTTCAGGTCTCCCAATAACTTCTCTGATTTTTTTACATGATCATCTTGGATTCCATACTTGTTAAGCAACTTTTTTTGGACCATCTTCAAAGAAAATCAGAAAACAGACATCAGAAATTAAATAGATAACCATATATATAATATATTGTACTTAGCATATTATTTAGTATACTTTAAATATTATTTAGCATAAATAATTTTATTATAAAATAAAATATAGTTAAAATTTTGAAAAGCGCTTTTTATTTTTATGTTGTCAAACAGTCTACTGTATGAAGCTCTTTTAAAAAAGATGTTTTTTAAATTGACAACCAAATAGTCAACTAGTTTTTTAGAAAAGCTTTACTGACAAAAACTCTACTAATATAAGTTCATCCAAACAGACACGTAGTCTACACAAAAGTGTCACAATCCATCTTTCTTTTTAATCAAGATCATTGGTGTAAAGAATAGACTCACACTTTACCTTATTATTCCTTGATTTAGCATCTCTTTTACGAGTTCTCCCATAGCTTCTTTTTGAATTATGGTATATGGCCTGAGGTTAATGTCCTCTATTCCTTTCTTAAGAAGAATCCTAGAGTAATGGAATCCATTCAGAGGTAGCTCTTTTGGTTGCTTAAGATTTAGGTATTAGGGTAAATGACAATTTGTAATTAAAAAGAGTTAAGAAGGGAATAGAGAGAGAGAGAGAGAGAGAGACCAAGAAGAAGATTTGAGACAAATCACTTATTTTTGATATATCATATTCTTTCAACTTATAACAATTTAACCAATTTTAATTGTTGGAAGTTATTCATTAAAAACATAACACATATGCAGAAAAAAAAGAGAGGGTTAAATTGGATCCTAACATATTCATCATAATTTAATTTAAACTCAAACATTTCGACATGTTTAAAAGAATCTTAACATTTAATGAACGTTCAATTTAAACCCTAACTCAATTTTTTTATCAGTCTTATTGTAACACCCAAATACCCCCTGGGAGGATACATGGATGCCACCCAAGACAGAACAAACAAACCGAAAGAATTTAAACTTAACACGCATAATATACATCTCATAATTCCAGAAACAAATTCAAAGAATATTTACAGGCCCAAAC
>JANZLC010000008.1:10169895-10199435 GCA_026413385.1 Erythroxylum gracilipes | reverse complement strand
TCTTATACACTCTCAATCTAGCCCATCCTATGCCAATTTACCATTTTACCCCTTTCAATTGAGGGTGGGATGTTACAGTATAGTTCCAAAATTTACATGCCTTATACTTTTATTATAGTTTTATTGTCTGTGAACATATTCAACTCCCCTTCACTTGTCCAACTTTTGTTTATTTGTGTTCATAACATATTAGAAATATGAATAGAGAAATTATTATCTAACAACCAATTACTTGGTGCTACATCTATTAAACATTACTTAGAATAAACTAGACCTTCCTAAACCTCGCATTTCAGCGGGATTTTACTTAGTGTTATTGTTGTTGAAACTAGAATCTTAAAGTTACTTGATTTGCTTTCTTACTTATTTGAAAAAGCTTTATACTTTATTATCGTTCTTCAGATGTCCTGTCTTATCACAATATTAGCACTTGCAATTCTTTTTCTTAACCTTGCTGTATAGCCCCATCGGCTTTTTCTTCATCCTTTTTAAAACCCTTGTTCTTCTTCTACTTCTTATTTTGATTATTATAATTTCCTTTGGGTTTAAAGGATCCATATACCAAATTCATGGTGTCACCCTTCTCGTGCTTTATTTGTTCATTTTCTTGGATACATATTAAGATTAACTTATTCATTTTTACACCTCATTACTAACATTGCATATTGTCTTTAAGGAACTAAAATTAGATGGTAAAGAATTTAGTACCCAATGGATTAAGAAAGAATATAATATTGGAACTTGAACCTTACGTAGCCTGTTGGCTATGTTTTACATTCTCGTGATGAAAGTTCTAACCTTATACCCTCCATCGTATATAACTTCATTAGGAATGGCAATTAGCTGAGTCCACCCAAGCCCAAGCCCAGTTTGATCACTATTGCTAAGACCTGGGCCAAGACCGAACCAACCCCAAATAAGCCTGAGGCAATATTATCTGATCTTTAATGATATCCATATAATGTGCTGAGAGAACTATACAACTGTTGTAAAGAAGTTAGACAAGAACTGCTAATTTACTTGAAGTCTAAATAGGAATAACAAATAGGCCTAGGCAAAGGCCCAATTCAGCTCGACCAGAAGTCAACGGGTGGAGCAACTCGAACTCGGGCTCGGCTGGGCCTATTACCATCCCTGAGTCTATGTCTACTTATAATAGTATTTAGAACTTTTGGTAATTTAATTGGAATTATAATTATAATTATAATTAATTAAAATTAATTAGATTACAATCAAATACTAATTGGGTCGAAATAAGATCTAACATCCGATAAGGATCCTTATTTATTAAATATCTTATATTAAATTATAAATTTCTCAAACTTTATAGTCAAATTTAACTTGATTAAATCACTTTTTTTGTCTTTGTATCTAACATGTTATATTTTTAAATATATTGACAATGAATATATATTATAACCTTAAATTATACTTAAAATAAGCTAAATTAAACTTTTTAATTCATTTTTTATTATCTGATTAAATAATTTATATTCATAGATTGTGTCTAATAGTGTATCATGACTATCCAAATATTTAAAAACATCAAAGTGATTTTAATTACCTTTTTGTCCAAATTTTCTTTATAATTCAATAGTTTTATTATATAATATTTTGATTAGAGTATGAAATTAATGTTTACTCTATTTGAGTTTATCCACTATTAATAATTGATTTCATTAATGATATTTGAAAAATATTATATAAAGTATCACTCTATTTTGGGCTAAAGATTTGTTGAATGAATATTACTTAGAACAACGGAACGTTCTCTCCAATTATTTTAGAGTGATAAATAAAATATTGATTATTTAATTACCTCTGTATAATTTTAATGAGAATGCGTCACAAATAGTATCAAAACATAGCAATTCATATCTCAAATGGTATAGAAATCTTAAGTGATCATTTATACAGTAAAAACTTGTATAAATGTGCAAATAATATTCCAAACAAAATTATTATATGAGATCAGTTTAGTAAATTTGTTGTCTAATAAACACACAAATTTATTTAAACGTCACCATACTTTAATATATAAAATTAACATAAAATTAATTTATTTTTATAAATATGTATAAAAATAAAAATATTTTTATCACTAAATTTTGTGTTAACTATGCGTTAACTAATACCATGTCTAATCATGTTATGATGTTAACTTCCAGCAACAAAAATCTAGGCATGTACACTGCACGAAACCTCAAAATCATGTTTTCATATACTATGTTCTATCAATTTAAGAAGGGACCTGTTATATTTAAGTCACATGACATCATCTTTTCATCTATGTTCTATCAATTTAAGAAGGGACCTGTTATATTTAAGACACCTGTCATGTGATACATCATATTGGTAAACGATCCATCCTCCCAACAGAACTTGTACTTTCTTCCTTTCGTAATCCCAATCCATATTAAACAATTACAGAGTGAAGTAGTATACTATTAACTCCACAATAATTGAAGAGAAGGCCTAAGTTCAAATTTATACTGTAGGCAACATTAATAAGTAATATTATAATCATACTCATTGCTATAATATTAACTTATCAATATAAGTGTTAAACCAACGATCCTTATTAGTAAGTATCATCTCAACCGGGGTATATAAAGTATCCTAAAAAATAAATACTCAAGCAACATATTCTACCAATTAACTGTAAAATTGACTACATTATTAAACAATTTTAGAAACAACCAAAACTTAGAATTCCTAAAGTTGTTCTTTTATTTTAAATGTATTAGAACGGTGGAAAGCCTTTGGCGAGGCCGTTGACGTTGACAAAGAAGCCGGACAGATCTTGCCTGTAAGGTAAGTAAGACTTCCTCTTGTCTACTGTCTTCGACGCTTTACTCCTCACATAGAACACCTCATGCGCCGTCAACGCCTTCGACGGTTTCTTCTTAGCTATAGCTTTCACTTCCGGCGTTTCTAATTTTAAAACATCTTCCCTTTTCTTGTTTGTTGGACCCAAAGAGTACTTATTCCCATCGCTCCTCGATCTCCGCAGCAGTTTCGGAAGCCGCCACGGCACGTGCTTTCTAGAAGATCCAGTCGAATTGCTCTTCTCACATCTCCCCGCCGACGGCGACGGCGACGCGTTTGGTCTCCACACGCAGTACGTCCCAGGGTCAATTCTATCCAACTCGTCTACATCCGACGACGAAGAGGACGGAGGATCCCGATCTTCCTCTACGAAATGCT
Source organism: Erythroxylum gracilipes (assembly GCA_026413385.1). NCBI lineage: Eukaryota > Viridiplantae > Streptophyta > Magnoliopsida > Malpighiales > Erythroxylaceae > Erythroxylum > Erythroxylum gracilipes. Next base: position 10,196,228 of record JANZLC010000008.1, on the reverse strand, counting down.
CCCTCAGCGGAGCTCCCATCGAAGTCTCCTCAGCCGCCGCCTCATCGCAAAGGTTTAGATTCCGGTACCGATCGAGCAATAGATCGACATTGAAGAGCGGGAAATTCGGGACCTCTGCGTCCTGACTAGCGTTCGCCGGAGTGAACTCGAACTCCTCATCGGCTTCGTTTGACGCCGCAGCAGTGAACGTTTCGCCGACTCTTGCGGCTGTACAAGCTAGTCGATCGGAGGAGTAGCTGTTAAAGCTTGGACAAAACGATACGGCCGAACTCTGGTCTTCCATATTTCAGTTTCCCAAGAGAGATAGTAAGTATAGGTGAGATAAAGACGGAGGCGTTTGAGTTTGTATTTATACGTGGGTGGGTGGGTGATTTACGTGTGTGATTAGCGAAGCAAATAAAGCGCTTTAATAGTAAGATTTGTAATTAAAGTGGTAATGGTGGGGATTAATATAGGGGAAAAAAAGGTTAACGAGGCTGTGGCTTTTTCATGTTTCACATTTAGGGCGATAATTAGATACTGGCCTACGTGTTTCACATTTCTGACTTCTGGACCTGGGATTCAACCTGAGATGCACACGTGTGCTTGGTCCTTTCCAGATTTGATCGTGCTCTTGGTGCCAAGTGCCATGAGCCAAGTGCCAAGTGTAAGGTGGTACTCATTGTTAAAAAGATATGGAAAAAGAATTTATAAAGTATCATCTGAATATTTGATAACATTAACCCAGTAAATTAGCATCTTTTGAATTCCATGTAACTAAACTTTCATCTAACATGTCTTATAATTGACAATGATCGTCCGGTTAGCCTCTTTTGAATATCTTGTTTGTAACTGTGGGATCATATGCCCCGGTTTTGATTATGATGTTCTTATATAAATATATGGATGAGATTTAATATAATAAAGTAATTGAAATAGAAAATTTGATTATATGATTGTATAATTGTATAATATATTTTAAAGCCTCTTAACATAGTTCTAATTTTATAATTGAAATTGACTAAAAATAATTTATAATATAAACAATACTAACACAAAAATTCTTGTTGAATTTTAAAAGAAATTTGGTTCAGCAATCAGCACTACAATTCAGGAAGTTCGGCACCATGTGGTTATTGATTTGACAGGGCAAAGAGAATCTGTTATACATAAAGCCTTAAACTTTATGATTATGGGCTTTCTAGAAGGGAGAAAAAACACAAACGTGAAATCCAAGCAACCAAGCGATAAACAAAATATACGGTATGACGTCGACGGTCGATGGGTGCGGGAAGGTGAGAGTCATCTACACAATACACATACATACGCAATCCCTTGCATAACAAGAAAACAATTCACTTGTAGAATCTATATATATTTTTCTTTTATTTCAACGTATATAAAAGGAAAAACATACATAAATGGACCCTATAAATCATAGTTGCGTAGAACCATGATCTAGTATTAGTAACGAAACATTGTTGACTTTATATACTGATGCGAACTCCATAAAGGATTTTTTAATGATATACCTAATTGTTGAGGTGAATAAAAAAAATCATGTATTATAATAATAAAGGACAGTATTAAACTTCTCATTTAAAACCTACAAGCGTAGGTATGAAAACATATCGACATGCTTAAGAAAGCAATATGAACCTTCAATCTTGTTTATCTTACCCACAACATTGATTTTGATAAGGATACTTCATCCAAAATTTTTAATTAAGATAACAATTTCAACTATAGGGTTTTCACCACCTGGTTTATCTAATTAAAATATTACCAAAATGTCAGCCACAATCACATAAATTATATGTCTAAAATATCAACTTGCTTCCAATTGATTTCCAAATGTGAAATTGGAATTTAACCCCCGAGGAAGCAGTAAAGTCTCGATGCATCTAGAAGCGGCTGACTCATAGTTAATCCAAAACCTTATTCTGGTATCAACTGATCAATGAGACCATTTTGACATTATTCGTACGATGTGATGATACGAAACGAATTGTTTGCCTTGACGCATGATCAAAGAACAGTGGAACACATTTTGGTCAAAGCATATCATTTAGGCAATCAAGAGTTGAAAACTGGGAATCATAAATAATTTCTAGATGGCTTTGCTATTTACTGATGTGTTCCCTCTGAACTGAATTTCTAGCAGCCAGGAAAATGATGAGCCTCTCCTAGAAGGAGAATGAAAAGCATATATTACTAATGGAAACCCAGACGTCAGCATCAGCACTGTGAATTAACCATCTTAGTGTGTCGGTCGAGAAAAACGAGATGGAAGGGGGAACGTACTTTTTGTGACATTCCATGTATATTAACTATAGAATGATATAGAAATGTCTCAAGATTCAAACTCTTTCCAGCATTGATTTCACAGCATGAACTACATGGTTTTCCTTGTCCACACACTGGCTAGGCTTTACCGGGCACTGAGGAAGCTGTCACCCCCTTGCGGTTGCCTTCCCTACAGACAACTGTAACAATTAACATTTCTTCCCTGTTACCTTTTCTTAATGTACCAAATAATGATAAAGCATCGTCTCTATGTATGTAAGAGACTTATCTGACCTAAGGAGAAATTAGTTTAAGTATAGATGACTTAAAGTACCTCTTTATAATTAGGATCCTCTTAAAATATCTCGTAAGAAATAAAAAAAAGTAAAATAAAGCATCATCTCTTCGGCGCTAAAGTTTACATGACAAGGTAAAAACTATTTATATTTTTATTATTTAAAAATTATAGACAAACATCTAGTCATTATCATTCATATGTACACCATATGTGCCCTTGATAAATCATAGACAATATTTTTTTCTTATATATTTTGTGTGAGTCATATGACGAATTGAATTTATTATCATTATCATCATCACACTCAGTCCCAACTCTCTCAATAAAGTAGTATTTGAGAAGGTATGATAGTACGCAATCTTACCTCTACATAGTAGATAAGTTGTTTCCGGTAGACCTACATGTAGATGTGACAATAAAAGAGTGATGCATGTTTAAATGTAAATAAGTAAAACTGACACGCTAAATAATTATGTAAATAAAATTACAATAAATTCATAAATAAATAAAAATAAAATATAACCAAATGATATACCTGATGGTGTCTGGATCTGTTAATATCTGATAAGTAGCAAAGTCCGGTTCTTCTTGTCGCTAGTTAAGTTAAGGGTTTTTGCTCAGAGACCCTGAGGGTAAGACAATCCTAAGATTTTAGATGGCCTCGCAGGATCTTTCCCCATACACCTATCCTAAAAAGTCAAGTTGTAGGCCCGAAAGCCTTGTTCAAGACTTACAACCAACAAAGGCATAAAGGATATTGGGTTGGACTTCCTATGTGATAAAATTAATTTAATTATATTTTGTCATTTAATTAAAATATAATTAATTACAATTTAAAAAAACTATTTTTCCTAAAGTTATGAATCTTAAAATATAAAATAAAATTAAATAAAAAGAATACATGTATAATAAATTAAAAAAATTTAAAAATAAAAATAAAAATATTCTTTGATTGGTTTTTTTTTTTTCCAACACTTGGGAACTATCTCCATACGAAAGGATATTACAAAAACAAATTGATCTGATATGAAAGAAGTTGACAGTGGGCTGGGCCAATTCTGGGCCTTTTTATCCTCCCTAATGGAGGAGGAAGACGGTGGTGTATTGTCACCCCGTGACGCTACTCCCAGAATGTCTCTTGTTAGTTAGCAATAGCTACAGTTCAAGAAAAGGCCTGACAGTGCAATAGTGATTATGTACGATTATATCATTATAAGCCGACAGAAGCCGAGCTCAAAGTCAAAGATACCAAATAATTAGAGAAACAAAATACAGTCTCGCTTTTCACTCTCATACCTATACCTCCCCCGCTGTTTCTATGTAAAAAAAATGGGATATGCTTATGTTATATGGTCTTCTCTTTCTAGGATTTCCTTGAAACATATTTCACCAACCAAGCATTCATGAGACTGCTGATCTGGATTTGATTCAGAAAACCCGTAGATTCACCAAGAATTACAATCTCCGTGTCTCTATACTCTAGTGCAATGCCACTAGCTTTACGCAGGCACTAAAGATCAAACATAGTTATTGCCAGTGCTGAGATAACTAATGCGACATATACCTACGTCAACTTACTTGTCATCTCAGGTGCTCACGGTGACAATGAAGCGATACCGGAGAAGGTGACAGGAGAATGCGTAAACAGGTACAGTTATACAGGTGGTGCCCTTGAAGCTTCAACTCAAGATCTAGCCATGGACTCTTACGATTATGTTTCCATGCACGCCATAACTGCTGGAGAAAACCATAGCGTGTGGGTACCCTGGATTGGCTTACCCTTTAGAGATTCAAGGTAAAGAAGAAGGTCGGAAGCAAAATTGCGATGTTGTGTTGGGAATTATTGAGATTCTTTTCACATTTAGTTAGAAAACATGATTTATGATTTATCAGTTAATTAATTGATTTTTTATAAGTAAATTATTAAGTGAATATGAGCCCATCGTTCAATACAAATTCAAAGAATGTGTGAAACATTAGAAAATGTTAAAGCCCATTCCAATACCAAACAGTGGTCAGCAAGGATGACTGGTCTACATCTGCGACACCTTGTACGTAAGTTTATCAACAAACACGATGATAAGAAGTTTGAAAAGTAAAGAAGATAGGTGCACTGGGGAGGCCCAAAATTAGGTGCCGGGTGATGGTTTCTTACTTGTTTTCACAATTTTAATATATGTTATATTTTAATATATGAATTGTTCTTAATTAAACCATATATATTAGTTTAGAGTTATAATAATATGTCGTTTTTAACATTTAAAAAGATTGCTTCCGAACAGATTTAATTTTAGAGGAATATGATATAAAACCTAAAACTACATGCAAACCCACAAAAGAACAATCAGATGCATCTTCAGTTCACTATCCCAACCAAGTTATAAAGGCTTATCTTATTTCTTAATTATTTGTTAGTGTTTCTTAATAAAGGTGAAATGCCAAAATTATAGAACTAGCAAAAATATACGATAAATTGGCGATACCTTTATTCAATCCAACTCGCCCGATATTTTCACCTACCGAAAATCTCAAAGTTTTTGTGGGATGTGGACCCGACGTTTCTCTAATAGAAAAAAAAAAAAAAACACACAGTAAGAAAACAAAGTAACATAAAAACATTAGGCCGGAACGGAAACGAAACACCCGATTCGATCTCTAGACCTCTTCCAATTAAGGCCAAGTCTTGTTCAGAGAGAACTGTATTTAGTATTTACACACTGGTCAATCGAGTTCAGGTTTGATTCTACATCATCGACTGCCTATCGGAGGTTGTTTCATTTATAACAGCTCCAAGTAGACAAGGTGGGTAGCTTCAGTCTGTTCCAGGAAGTAGAAAAGTTATTTCTGTAGATGTGACTTACTAGAATTGGAATGGAGTTTTTTAGGTTTCTTTCAATGGTTTTAGGTGTTGTTCATGGTTGATTGAGCTTATTGCCGTTTAAATTGGAACTTCGATAACATGCGTTAGATTTGGTTTTGCTTTCAATTTGATTATTGTTTGACATTGATTGGAAGATTCAATTTTTGGGTTATATTGTTGCCTCGGATGTGCAAAAGTGAATTGTTTATGAAATCCAATTATCAGGTTTGGATTTGATTGGGGTTGCAGGGATAGTTGCGGTGGTTTGCATTGGCTTTGGCTAATCTATAATATGGAGACTATATCAATCTATCAAGTATTTTCATACTTTATAAAATTGGGTATGGATAGTGCATTAAAGTTGTGTTATTGGAGATCTGAAAATCTTGGTGATCCCTACCCTTCAAGATTCTTCACCAGAATCCGACATTTCTTTTTATCTTGTACGGGGTGCATATGAAGTTTATGTCTAAGATCTTGAAATGTTAAAGGGACTGATGGGGGATTTTATTTTCTTTTATCATGCAGGTGTTGTTCATGTCCTAAGACTGGCTTGCTTGACCAAATATAGTACTTAATATCTAAAAGAAAATATTCCCAGTTGTTGTAACCAATCTATGTTTGTACCATCTATTAGTCATTTTGATTAGGGTAAAAGGAACTTCATTTTCTAACTGCAAGGTATAAACTGATTGCTTGCCTACTCCTCAAGTTGGCTTTATCTGCTGGATGATAACTGATTCCAGCAGTTGGCTGTAAAGTAGGGACAATTGGTGCTATAATTCTATGGTCACATGAGATAATTTGGGCTTCATTTAACCTCTGATTGGTTCTACATGAAAGGGAAACAACTTGCAGAAATCACCTTGATGAAGCGACTAGAATCATCTAACACCTTGTTTTGAACTTTGAAGAAGGGAAAATGCTACCAAATTGGAAGAAACCCCACATCAACTTAATTCTCCCATGTATAACAGATATTTTATTTATGTTTGCTGGTTCATCCAGTGGTGAAGAGGGTGTTAATGGTGCTCTATAAGAGGAAACCATGGAGCACGCTTCAGAGAAAAGATTTCCTGTAAATGCAAAGGATTACAAATTGTACGAAGAAGTTGGTGAAGGTGTCAGTGCCACTGTATATAGGGCTCTCTGCATTCCACTGAATGAGATAGTTGCTATAAAGGTTCTTGATCTGGAAAAGTGCAATAATGACCTGGTAAAATATAGTTTTCTTTTGGAACTCTTGATACTAGTGCTATACATGTTGGACACAGAAAGATTTCATATGTTAACTGAAACGTATTATTTACTTATAATTGGTATTTCCTATTAATTAATTCAGGACGGCATCAGACGTGAGGTACAGACAATGACCTTAATTGATCATCCAAATGTGTTGCGAGCTCATTGCTCGTTCACTTCTGGATCCAGCCTTTGGGTTGTGATGCCGTACATGGCTGGAGGCTCCTGCCTACATATAATGAAATCTGCTTATCCAGAAGGTTTTGAGGAGCCTGTTATTGCTACAGTATTGCGTGAGACTCTGAAAGCTCTTGTTTATCTTCACCAGCAGGGGCACATTCACAGAGATGTCAAGGTGTAGAACGTGTGGTCTTTTTTTATACTCATATTTTATATTTGTAGTCATTTTTGCTCTTAGAAGTATTTAGATAGTGGATATGGCCATTAAAATTTCTAAACAAAAACACATCTATTGGTAATCAGTAAAACTAACAAAAACTGAAAATCATGATGTCTTCTAAGAAATTATGTATTTTGCATGCTTGCATGTCAGTGCATGATTAACCTTTGTTCTACTGGAAACATGAAACCTTAAACTACCTCATTAACTTTTTGTTTAAACTTGAATCTTTAATGGCTCCCCACCCATGATCAATGCTTTTTTTGCTCCTCATGTGTGTTTTAACATTGTGCAAGTGCAGTTATGTTTTAACCATGTTTGAAGTTTCACCTGTTGTACGGAACTTATGTAATAACTTTTTCCTTAACTATTTTCTTAACTTTCATTTGCAGGCTGGGAACATTTTAATTGATTCAGATGGTACAGTTAAATTGGCAGATTTTGGAGTGTCAGCTTGTATGTTTGACACAGGAGATAGGCAACGTGCCAGGAACACTTTTGTTGGGACTCCATGCTGGTACAGCTTTTACCTTCTGACCTTCTAGTTAACATTCTGGCATTTGGAATCTACTCTACAACTTTCTACTGTAATAATTCTTTTTGACTACTTTTTCCCAGGATGGCTCCTGAAGTTATGCAGCAATTACATGGATATGACTTCAAGTGAGATGCACATGAATTATGAGTTTCTTTGTATTTCAGTTCTGTAGCATTTTATGTTCCCAATTCTTGAAAATGTTTATCTGTGAACAGAGCAGACATTTGGTCCTTTGGAATAACAGCTCTTGAACTTGCTCATGGCCATGCTCCTTTCTCAAAGTATCCACCAATGAAGGTGAGTTGTTCAGCTTTTGATATTTTCCATGCATTCTGATGTGGCATTTTTTTTTTCTATTTCTTTTCCCTTTTTCTCTATTGGTTGATTAAAGAGAGAGCGAGACAGAGTATACCCAATGTCTGAGCCTGGGTCTAGCCAGGGAAGGCATGCCAGATTATGAGATCAATCTCCAGACAACCCTTGTTGCATATTGGACGTATTAGTCATCTCTTCTCTTAATGCTTTTCTTCATGATTGCAGGTTTTACTGATGACCTTACAAAATGCACCTCCTGGCCTTGACTATGAAAGAGACAAGAGATTTTCAAAGGTGGTTATTATATAGTTGATATCATCCTCACAATCATCCATCAAAAACATGCCTGACAGTGATGTATCTTTCTTTGCAGTCATTTAAGGAACTAGTAGCAGCTTGCTTAGTGAAGGATCCAAAGAAGCGCCCTTCCTCTGAAAAGCTTATGAAACATCATTTCTTTAAACATTCGCGCTCTAATGAACATGTTGCTCGGACCATCCTTGAGGGACTTTCTCCTTTAGGGGAACGATTTCGGCAGTTGAAGGTCTCATGCTTTTTAATAACTACATCTTTTTTGGTAAACATTTTCCTAAGAATTCTGAAGTAAACATCCTTTTTCTTTTTCTCAGGCAAAAGAGTCTGATCTTCTTGTGCAGAATAAGGCTCTTTATGGTGATAAGGAGCAGTTATCACAGGTGAGTTATGGGGATTGTCTAAACTCTGAGTTGCTGTCTTCGTTGAAAAGTTTGATATCTATAACATTTAGAAGTGCATGAAAACCCTGAATGATAAATAAAAAACTGGGGCCAGCATATGTACAATGTATGAAGTCTGTGCCCACGAGTGTCATCTTCCATATTGCATGAAGAGCTGTACCATTTACATTCACTGGGGGGCAAATGCCATTGCTTATTTTAGCCGTGTGCTTGAGAATGAGAAAGTTTGGTGATTGCAAATGGATTTCCCATCTTGCCCTGAAGTATGTTTGGGCAGGGTTACTGCATTTAGGAGGCAGCTGCCTGTGTTTGACATTATTTACTATTTATGTCCACTCCCAAAACTTTGACACACTGCTTTATGATTGTTCTGCCTCTTCAATTGCTGCTAAATGATCAACCCTACCAAAGCACACCTCCTGTACCCAGTCAAACCACTGGTAGATCAACAATTAATCTAAAATAAATTTTCGTCATTGAATAGGGTTTAGATTCACGTATCTATTAACAAAGCATAAAGATTGAAAAAAGTTATGGCTCTATTTAAGAATACTTGAAGTTGTTCATTTAGTAAATGTCCCATTTGCTTCCTAGTTTATTTATATTTTTTGTAATCTTGAGAATGCAACTGATATATTAAGTTTCACCTTAATTTCGTGAAAGTGTTATGGAGCTTTTTAGAACTTAGAATCTCCAAAAGTTTGTATCATATTAATATGGTTTGATTGTGGTAAAACGGAACTTTTAAAGATGTTATCATTTTCATTGATGGGGTTCCTCCAAAGTTACCCTGTTTTAATTCTTAGGTCAGTTGGAAAGATATTTCTATGTTTACATTTGTGTTCATATGAATGCTGTATGAATCATTATTTAATCAGGGTGGCTAACATCTTCTGGAGTTTTGCCGAGTTTTGATGACAGTAGAATCTGACAATTGCTGTCTTGCAGCAAGAGTACATAAGGGGAATCAGTGCCTGGAATTTCAACCTTGAAGATTTGAAAAGTCAGGCTGCTATGGTGAGTTCTTTGAATCACCAGAATTATATCAAAATTTCTGTTTGAATCTATAGTCTCACTAGAAAAATGAAATGATTTTATATAATTCTTGCTGTTTCTTTTCTGCCTCATTACTAGTATATTGATGTTGCAGATTCAAGATTATGAGGAGATTTCAAATGCTGAAAAACCTGAAGTAATCGAGAAGCAAAGGGATACATTCACCAATTCTCGTTATCCATCTGAGAGGCCATCATCGGAAGGGATTCATTATTCAACTGCTGTTTCTACGCATGAAGTATCATTCTCTGTGCCAGAATAGCTTAGAGACTTTTGTGTAATTCATTGTATCAGCTATTTCACATCAACCTTTCCTTTCTTTCAGGACGGGTATAACAATATTATGGATTTGGAGAGTTCGCTTTCTTCATTTCCTGTTAAACCTCTTGAAGCACTGAAGTATGGATCTTCTTATTTCCTCTGATCTGTCATTCTATTGAGAACTTCTTTCTTCATCAGTGCTCACTCATTTTCACTGAATTAAATGGAAATTAAACCTTAATTTAACAAGCAATTCAATGCTACTGAAGGTGAACTGTAATTCGTAGCAGGGCAGAGCAAAGTAGGAGCTCAATATACCCTTGTATTTAGGACAAATATTGACCCTTCTCTTTTGCAGCGTCTTTGAATTCTAAGTTGCTCTTATTGTTTATCATTCATTGTTATCCTGCACTAGTCCAAACATTGCTCCACCCAACACCCCACCTCAAACTGCAGAAGGAAGAGAAAAAGAGAAGCCATCAGGACATGCACACAATGTGGGGTTTAAGAAAACTGTTAAAAAAGACTTAGTTTGCAAAATTTGTAGTAGCGAACTTTATCAATGATGTATTATAGTACCTAAAAATTTGTTATACTTACTATTTCATTGTTCAGTTTCTATTTCTTGACTGTTGAGTTTGTACAGAGGTTGTTTTGACATTGGTGAAAATGATGCTGATGCAACTAGTCCAAGTTGGAAAGAAACTCGACAAACAGAACCTGAACATCAGGCTCATACAAAGTCATTATTGATTGCCATGGACCAAGGAAGAGAAAAAGTTGAGGGTGAATTTTCAGGGAGAAGTTCTTTACCACGTCAAGCTACAACTGAGCATAAAAAGTTTTTGAGTGGTCCACTGGTACCTGATAATGCAATTTCTTCCAGAAAGATCGTTGTTGATGAAAATAGGTGAGCTCTGCTTGAAAGAAAGTTCATTATGTTGTTTTCTTTACACTGCTATTTAGGCTTGTGATGCTAGATCCATAACTGGCCTTGGTCTTTGTGATGGAAGAGTGTTTGCTTTTCTTCTTTCGTCCTTTAGTTAAGTGATTGCTTAAATATGGTTTTGATAAGCATGTACAAATTACTAATTTATTCCCTTTAAGGAACAAAATGGTTCTAGGTACATGATTTGCTTAATTTTCCTTTGTTTGCTTGTTTGTACAAATACTCATACGAGATCTTGAGGTATACACTACTATATGAATGGTCTTTTTCTCAAAAATTATCTTAGTGGAAGAGCTACTTGTTTTTGTAATCAATTGCTCATCGTAGCTTCCTACATCTTTAGGGATTATCTTCAGCAAAAGTGTCAGGCAGATAGAAATTACAGTGGTCCATTGTCGCATCGACAAAAAAGGGAGACGAACAACATTTCATCTGGTATGCTATTCTTGTACCACCTTGTTATTTGTTTCTTTTATGCTGCGTCTATGCTGATTCCAATTCTACTTTTGCTTAATCAATTTATGCAGCAGATGACGCAACAGAAGGAGCTGTAATGCGTAGGGGACGCTTCAAAGTGACTTCAGCCGATCTCAGTCCCAAGGTATTTGTGGATTATTATATTGTGATCACTGGTTAACCAATGTTAGCAGTTTGTTTTTGACTAAGAAACCAATTAGAGAGTTTTGTTTCGACATGTGTACAGAAGCTGTCTTATTACAAGTTGAGCAGGGTATAGTTTATCATAATTAAGTTGCAATTAGGCATTTTTATCATTGTTTCATCAATGTTTTTACTGAGAAGTAACTTTCAGAATTAGTTATTGTGAACTAAAATTAAAGGACACGTGTTTCCTATTTACAGTGGTTAAGTATCTTCATCAATGGTTTTTTTCATGTATTGGAAAATAGCGGCATGCTCAAATTTTCAACATTTCAGATTAGAACACTTCCTATTGCCTTAGGATGTAATCTCTATTATGAGTAAGATACTTGAACAAACTCATGTTTCAACAAGTGACCCAGCCTTCAGCATTAGGACAGGTGACATTGTCCATCTCTTTAAGAGTTTACATATTGAAATACTTGTTTAATAATGGTGCTGGTATGAATTTCCTGTGGTTTAATTTCTCATAACCAGTGGTTTGGCAACATTTTCTTTTGGTTGTATGTTCTTGTTCCTTTAGTCAAAGATCAGGAATAATCTTCACTTTGTTGATTGCATCTATTCTTGGCCAAAACTAGTGGATGATTATCATTATCATTATCTTCATCTGATTCTTGATTTGTGGAGCATGTGAGGCTTACTGTTGAAATCTATTTCCAAGGAATTCTTTTCGAATCACTAGGAGGTTATTGATATATGACTATTTTCATATGATTGTTTCACCGAGAACATCTGGCTGATATAAGTGCCTCAATCTGAATTAGTGTTTATGATACTTAACTGATTATGAGAAGGATGGCAATTTTCTTATTCCTCCTTTTGAATTTGTATTTGTGATGTTCTTCCCATGATGATGAGAGAAGTTGGAGATATATCATTTAGAAAATGTCTTTGAAATCATTGCGATCTTTTATCTTTCAGGGTCCTACAAATTGCTATCCCAACCCCATTTGTGGAGTTCCAACAAGTTCAACTATATCAAACCTTACAGGTGGTGTAGTTCTTCCATCACTGCAATGCATTCTGCAGCAAAATACCTTGCAAAGAGTATGTAGTTTTTCAGTTTCCGTCATCATTTTGATTTTTATTCTTGGAATACTTAGAATAAGTGATTGCGTGCAGGAGGAAATTCTGAAACTGATCAAGTATGTGGAGCAAACCTATGGTAATATCTATCTTTTTGCGATTTTTGCCATTCCCACTCACCCTCACGTAAAAATGACTGAAATAAGACTTGTTTCCTCTTAATCAGGCAAGAACATGGAGTTGACTGACACAGCTGCAAATGACCTTTTGCAGGTACTTATCTTGTGTCTTTCTCTTTTGTTCTCCTTACTGTTCAATACCATTGAAACAGCAATCAATGAAATGTATTTATAAGTCTAATTCAGCTTCCTTACCAATATAAACAAAACAGATTATCCCCAATGTTTACATGATGATAAAAACAGATGAACTTTGCATTTTTGTGATTGTAATGCCTGTTTATTTTCTGAATTTCTCTAATAAAGAACATGCGATCTTGCATGGAATGCGATCTTTTTTTCTCTCTCTAATTTAGTTATTTAGGGGCTGATTGCAGAAGTTGCCAGACGCAAAGTTGTGCCGGAAGATCTCTATTACTTGTTTCAGCTTTGAGTTGTTCTACTTCACTTGTTTGCTTGCTACATAAAGTTTGATGAAAATAGAAATAACTGAATTGATTTTCAGTTAGATGGTCATACTTCAGAAATTATGTCCCTTGAGAAAATTTGCTTTTAATTTGATTAAATTATCTAGTTACCCATCTTGCAGGCTCCTCCTACATCAAATCGGGAGAAGGAGCTGCAGGCTCAGGTGATTAATCTGCAACTAAGGTAATAACGGCCAGAACTAATTTTCAAGTTGTTGCTTTCTATTCTAGCATGACTAAGACATGGGTCGTGTTTCAGTATTGGAAGCGTTCTTGAGGAATTGCAGAAACAGAGAATGAAGAATGCTCAGGTGTGTACTTAACTGGATTTAATGTTGGGGTTTTTGCATGGAATCCTACCTTCAATCACAGCCATCTTGCTCAGTCTCTTCACAGCTGTCTCAGATATTTTTGTAAATTTTAAGTCACTTTTCCTAGTGTCACTTCCTTGACCCTTTGCTTTATGATAATGTTTTGCTTTTATTTCGTTTTTCATGGAATGATTGGTTATAGTTGGTTATTCAGATGCTACGCTGTGGGATTAGATATGATCAGGATCAGATCCTGTAAGCCCAACTAATGTACAATTTACTAGCCTAGATTGGCAAATAATCGTCACATTTATATCAAGCTAAGGCTGCTTATTCACGTTTCTAATTGGCATGCTCTTGCTGTATACGGAAAAAAAATGTAGAGGAAAGAGGAAATGAGAGCAAAAGTAAGCTTAGAATATCTTGGAAGAATTGGGAAACTCATTGTGGCCTTCTATTATATTGAGATCTCAATATCTGTAGATGATCTGTGATTATAACTTTGGCTTCAGATGATCCAACATGAGTAATGAGCTGCTGATGTTTTGTTTATTTGGGACAAACTCGATGTTGGACCCTACTAGTTGTTGCCTAGCATTCTAGCATTTTCTTCATGAAATATAGCAGCATTACGTATTTACGTATTTACGTTGATTGTTCATTTATAATCATTTTTCTCATCTATCATACTGTCATTTATCATTTTGTTTGTCAATAAGTATTGTCATTTTTCTGATGCAGTTGGAAAGACAGTTGAACTCGATTGCCCTCAAGGAAAGAGAATAAAGCTATCACGATATCTCCAGCAACCAGATTTATATCTCGACTCTTGAGTGACACATTCCAGAGGATCTGCCTCAGTGCTCCCAATGTATAGGGAGCACCTTTACGATCTGTATTTCTTGTGTACCATACGTGTGAACATGTGCTAAGGTAGACACCCAAATTTTGAGTTGTCATTCCTTTGGTGTCGCGTACCGACATATTGTAATTTATTGCCCCTTGATATTTGTAATTATGGTACAGTTTGGTTCTGTCCCAGTATTCTTTTTTTTTTCGGTCTTATGGTACCTGCCAAAACGTTGCCGACCTTTACATAGTATTAATTCTCTGGACTTTCCTGTGTTGTCCTGTATGCTCATCACCCTCTACAGGGAGAATCATCTGACCTGCGTGTGTTACAATAGTAATGTCGTAAACGAAACGAGTAGTTTCATATGCTCATCAATAACCTTGGACAGCAGTAACCGAGTGTAACAAGGATTTTGTATTGCAATAACAAGTGATCCAGATCAGGTATGTAAATCCATTAGATAAATGACGCTGTTCTCGTTACATGGAAAATTAAATAACACCATAGACTACTTGTGTTACCACTTGCCCGTTGGATTGCCTCCGCCAGTAGTGACAAATTACATTTTTGTCCATCGGAAGTAGGTTGTCAAAAATTTAGAGTGCCAATTGTCTATATTTTACTGCTCTCATCTTACTAAAAACAGCTTTTTCAAGAGGATCGATTGGTACAAATGACGTTAACGGGGGATTTGTACATGCGTTTTAACTTTTCCGATGTTCTCAGACATTGTGGGCCTGGAATAAATGATCCATATGTACGTCGGAGTATGCGATAGAAGGCTCCATGATGCCGTGGTTGCTGCTTTCAATATATGTACACATCTTCTAAGCTTTAATCCGTCTAATGTGTTGCCAGATGATACCATGAGTGTCTTCTTTTCAGCTTTAAAGGAAGCGAACTGGACTATTTTTTAGTTATACAATGGGAGTATATGCAATCAGATCTAAGATTCATTATCTCGCCAGGCGTCCAAACTAGAATCAAAATCAGCAACTTTCGATTTAATTATAAGAAGCATAATTCTACAAGAGTTGACAGGCTTGATATATAGAAGTTTGTGATTGAATTTAGTAACAAGTGATTCAACCCTGGCAATTCAATCAGCATAATCACAGAAGCACTTTAAGGGAGCTAATATCCAATGAAGCTTGGATCTCCCATATACTCTGCAATTTCCTCAAGCCTGACATTGAGCAATTCATGAGTCTCAGCATCCTGCACAACCGCAATCTCTGTGTCTAAATCTCTTTGGACTAAACTCCCGTACTTCCCTTTATGCTTCCCAGAGAGAACAAGAACAGGACCCCCCCGACGGGGCAGTGCAGTCTCGAGAAGGTCCTGATCCACTCCTTGAACCAATTCCTTGCTCTCATCCATGGAAATATCACACATGTATGGGCCCACCACATCCACAATCTCTCCTTTCTTCAAGTACAGCCTACCCCTTTTCAAGTCCTTGCTTACGATCCTGACTCTTATGTGGCTCCTGAGCCATGATACTCCCCGCTGTATATCTGTGTCAAATTTCTTTTCATTCCTCTCTCTTTTGATACCACTATTGTTGTCAATATCATATGTTTGCCCGACATTACTAATTTTCAAGTTCTTCAATTTCCTCAAGCACTTCTCCTCTTCCTTAGAACCCAAATCAGCAATATCGGGAACCCGGAGAGTAAGATCCTCCCTAGTTTCTGCAATCTTCAAAACAACTCTGTCTGGATCCAACATCTCCACAATCGTCGCCTTAGAACCAACCATGGTGTCTCTTGGACCACCTATTATTCTCACATCTTTGCCCACAAAATACCTATTTCCATCTCTATTTTTATCCCTATCCCTACTTCCAACGCCATTTTTCTGCTTTTGTTTGGCCTCATCTCTGTCTTTCCTGCTCCTAGCAGAATTTGAGTTGTGTGAAACAAACCCTAGTCCTTCCTTATCAGTATGCTTATGGTATTCCTTGACTTTGACATCTCCCTTAGCATTTCGGCCAATACCCATTCCTTCATGCCAACCATAACCAGCAAGCAAAGAAGCAGCAAAATCCTCTACTGGTACATCCTTAAACTCCTCCATTCCCTGATCCTCAGGCAACCTTTTCAAATCATATCTCAGCTTCTCCAACAGTAAATTCTCATTTCTCGGGTTCTGAGACCCATTTCTGTCTTCCTTGGTAGTGGTAGCAGCAGTGGTGCCTTCACGAAGATTGAGTCCATAGGAAATATTGCTGCCACCATCAGCAGCAGATAGAGACTCCACCTCAAACCGGAGGTCAGTGTCTGATTGGAGAGAGAGCGGTAGTTCAAGGTTCTTCATTCTCTTATGGGGTTGGTATTCATTCTCTATAGGAGGAATAACTAGATTCCGGTTGTTTTTGCCAGAAGCAACCTTTGATGGATCAAATTCTGTAACATATTGCTTCTCTTCTTCTTTATCTATGATCTGGTCCTCATCTTGTGAAGTTGGTTTAGGTATGGGGGCCGATTTGGATGATTTTGCAGGGATTGAAAACGAAAGTTTCATTATTCCCCTGAAGTACAAGCAATAAAACAGACACGGGTTCGTAACGAAAACCTAGCTGAAAGTGTAAGTGCACAATCAAAGATGGAACATTTAATTTAAATAACTCCTCAATTTTGACTAACCCTAACCTTAACCCTTGAAGGTCGCAGAACAACTCAACTCAGCTCAACGTAGAAAGCTGTCCCTTTCCAACAAAAACCAGGGAATTACCACCAAATAAAGTTGTCAATCTTGACCAACCCTCACCGCATCAACTATTGAAACCGATTCAAACCCTACCAAATCTAAACATTAACTACAACTCATTGAAGAATCAGAAAAAAGAAGATCAAAAGGATATACCAATATCGTAAACGAGAAGTCCAACTTCCAAAGCTCACCAACGACGACCGTCTAGATCTTCTCAGAGGACTTTGAACGGCGTCCAATCTTGGGAATGAATGCAGTGATTGGGCATTTAAAGAGAAGCACCGACTAGTGGCAAAGGCAAACACATACCTCAATTTGGTCCTCCTGTTTTCTTCTATTTTTTATTTTTTATTTTTTTAAACAAAACAAAAAACTTATATATTTATTATTATTCTTAACGTAATTATATTTTATTATTAATAATAATTAAATATATAACTGTTCCATAGAATTTTCATTAAGATCCAAAGTCTGAAAAAATTATAAAGCTTTATCTTAAAACTGTTTTATGTAATTATTAAATAAAATTTCAAAATAAATTAAATAACTAAATAATTTTATTTTAATTATATATATATTTATTAAAAGTTTGTTATACTTTATTAAATTTTGTTCATATATATTTAATTATTAAAACTACTTTTATTTGAAAGTTATACGTTAAGATATTTTAAATTTAAAGTATATTAATTAAATAAACTAGATTTAAAATATTTTTATTTTAAAAAAATTTAAAGTAAATATAATTAAATTATAATAATCATAACTGATAAATAATGTTTAATGATTAAATAATAAATAATATTATAATAAAAAGTGAAAACAAAAACAAAATTAATTTTTATAAGTTTTAAAAATTAGAAAAAGTAGAAATTAGAAACTGAAATACATATATTTTTATTAAATTTAAAAATAAAATAAAAACTAAAAATTAAGTAAAAAAATTATAATTAAATAATAAGAAAAGATTAAGCTTTGGAAAAACTTAGTTTTTAGATTTGAAGAGTATTACGTAAATGTTAAAACAAGGATAGGGAAGCAGTGCATCTTCTATGTAGCTTCCGTACCTTGAGCCTGTCACTCTGAATTGAACAAGCCTAATCCAACTAGAACCCATAAGATAAGATGAGACCCAAACCCAATTTAGCATGAAATTGGTGTTGCCCCAAGACCCTGTCCTGTCTAGCGCGAGTTAGTTTATGTAATTTCTAATTTTATATATAAATTCTGTTAATTTTAGTCAACATAATTTTTTATAATTAAGCTAGTTGAATGGTTCATAAGATTAAGAATTATCTCTCCTTGTACGTGAAATCAGACATTTTTCAAGCATTCATGAGGATTGGTGGTGTTAAATTTATCAACATAAAACTTCTCTCTTATTATTATTTATGATTTACATGGTATGATGGAAAAAGGGTAGCATTGTTATTTCAGAGTGAAAAATCTATTTATGATTTACTTTGTCCTCACACACTTGTTTCAGACCAACTGCAAGTAGACTCGTATGCATGATTCTGATTTCTGATTCTTCTCAGCAATAATTGCAAACTGAGATATCAATTCAAATGGGATAGATTGTAAACATAAAATTTAATCTTTTGTTGACTATTTGCCATATGTTTAAATTCCATGGGGAGAAACTCAATAATGGAAGAGCCTTTTAAGTCATAAATAGAGGGTCTCTTTATCTTATTAAATATCCCAAAAATTGTCTTTTCTTATATTTTTTTTTGTAGTATTTTACTTGTATTATTTCATAAAAATAGTAAAAATTTTGTTTAGGAATTATTGTCTTTCTTTTAGGTATGGTTGTGGTGAATTATTGTGTTATTAAATTATATGTCTAAGAAAATTCTGACTGGCAATTGAATTTTAAGTAGGGCCGTTTGTAACCCCTCCCATTTTTCTTAGGAATTTACTTGGTGTGATTTTTTAGTACAATTGTTTATACTATATTTACCTAGGTAATAATACTCGAGGTGAATTTGTTATTATTACTAGAAATTAACCCAGTTTCACGACAATTGGTATCAGAGCTAAGGTTTTTCTTAGTATGCTCTGTGGATGCAGCATGGTCTGATCCTTCACATCACAAAAGATTTTTCCTTGGGCAATTGGCATTTCACATTGGTAGCTATTGAATAGAAATTGTAGTAGAGATGATAGAAATAAAAGATACGACCGTACCAACCACGTTGACAGCTTCTACCTCGTCTATTCTAGTAATGACTGTTATGACAAATGTAAGATTTGTGGTGGAAATTTTTTATGGTACGGGTCATTTCAGCATGCGGCAAAATAAGGTTCAAGACGCTCTTTTTCAGTGAGGTTTTGACATTGCTATTAAAGAAAAGAAACCAGATGGTGTTAAGGAGAAAGATTGGAAGACTATAAATCGTTTGACATGTAATAAAATTCGATCGTGTCTTTCCATAAAGCAAAAGTATGCTTTCTTGATGGAAACTTCTGCATTTAAATTGTGGAACACGTTGGAAGAGAAATTCCTAAAGAAAAGTAGTCGTAATAAGCTCCATATGAAGAAGAGAACGTTTCGTTTCTCTTATGTTTCGTGTACTACTATAAATGATCACATCACTAGTTTTAATCAGTTAGTTACTGATTTAATGAATTTGGATGTGACATTGAAGATGAAGATCTGATTTTGACGTTGTTGTAATCTCTTCCTGAAGAGTTTGAGTTTCTTGAAATTATTCTACTTCATAGGAAGGTTGATGTGTCTCTTAGTGAAGTTACAGCTGCTTTGTACAGTTATAAATTGAGAAGGAAGACAAAGGAAGAACATACAAGTGGAGCAGCAAAAGCTTTGGTAGTCAGAGGCCGTTGGCAGAGCCAGATTAAAGGAAAGAAAGGGAGATCGAAGCTAAGGCTCAAATTGAGCAAAGATGAATGTACATTTTGTCAGGAAAAAGCGCACTGAAAAAAGGATTTTCTAAAGCTGAAGAATAAAAACAAACCTGATAAGAGAAAGGTTGTTACAAATTCGAATGTTGCTGAGTGTGAAGATACAGACTTAGATCTTTCATTGGTTATTACATCCTCAATAAGCTCTTCTAGTCCATGATTGTTTGATTCAGGCTGTAGCCATCACATGTGTCCCAATCGAGATTGGTTCTCTAATTTTAGAGAGCTAGAAGGTAGAGTTGTTTACACAACAAATGACAATCCCTGCATAACAAATAGGATTGGTTCAATTTACTTAAAGAATCATGATGGAACAACCAGGACTCTAACAGATGTAGGATACGTGCCAAGTTTGACAAAGAATCTCATTTTTGTGGGAGTCCTAAAATCAAAGGGCTACACTATAAATGCAACAAATGGAGTAATAAAAGTCATCTCTAGTGCACTTGTGGTAATGAAAGGAATTCAAAGAAACAATAACATGTATTATTATTAAGGTAATGCATTTATTGGAACGACAACAGTAGCTTCTAATGATGATTAAGAGCTAGAAGCAGCTAGGTTGTCACATATGCGCTTAGAACATGCAGGTGAAAAATCCTTGAAGATATTAATAAATCAAGAATTGTTAAAAGGAGTTCGAGACTGCAAATTAGACTTATGTGAACATTGTGTCAAAGAGAAGCAGACAAGAGTGAAATTTAACACTATAATCCATAATACGAAGGGTATTTTGGATTATGTTCACTCTGATGTGGAGGGACCTTCTAAAACAACTTCTTTGGGAGAAAAGCACTATCATGTGACCTTTGTTGATGGTTTTTTCCGAAGAGTATGGGTATATACTATAAAGACTAAGGATGAAGTGCTAGGAGTTTTCCTCAAATGGAAGAAGATGGTGGAAACTTAAACAAGCAGAAGGATCAAGCGTCTCCATACAAATAATGGTGGGGAGTATAAGAGTGATTCATTTTTAAAAGTCTATGAAGATGAAGGTATTGTCAGACACTTCATAGTTAGGGATACACCACAACAAAATGGGATGACAGAACGTATGAACCTAACATTGCTGGAGAAAATTTGGTATATGCTATCTAATGCTGGATTGAGCAGAGAATTTTGGGCTGAGGGTGTTACATATGCTTGTCATCTCATCAATTGCCTTCAACTACTATTGGTAGTAAAACACCTTTGGAAAAATAGTTTGGAAAACTTGCTACAGATTATGATTCCTTACATGTGTTTAGTTCCACTGCATACTATCATATTAAGGAGTCAAAGTTGGATCCACGTGCAAAGAAAGCAATTTTCATAAGGATCACCTCTGGTGTGAAAGGATTTTGTCTTTGGTACCCAGAGTCAAATAAAATAATTTTTAATAAGGATGTTACCTTTGACGAATCTACCATGTTAAGAAAGGTGACAACTAAAAATGTTAAATAGACAGATGGTACTCCAAAATAGGTGGAGTTTTAAGGAAAAATTGTTACCCCAACAAATGATGAAGCAGATGTAGAAACTCCTGTGGTAGAAGAGGAGCTAGATGAAGGAGAGGTTCTAACCCAAGAGCCTCTACATTTCATTGAGAAAGCCAAAAATGAGCATTCAAGTACCTGCTCGTTATGTTAATATGATGGCCTATGCATCTCCAATTGAAATTGATGACATTCATATCACTTATAAGGAAGCAGTCTAAAGTTTAGAAGAAGATAAGTGGAGAATAGCCATGAATGAAGAAATGTGTTCCCTTTATAAGAATCAAACGTGGAAGCTAGATAGTCTCCCAAAGGAAAAGAAGGCAATTGGAAGCAAATGGGTATATGCAAAGAAAGATGGATTTTTTGATAAGGATAGTGTTCGCTACAAAGCAAGGCTAGTGGCCAAAGGCTATGCTCAAACGAAGGGAATTGATTACAATGAAGAGTTCTCTCCGGTTGTAAAACATTCCACCGTTCAAATTTTGTTAGCTTTGGTAGCACAGTTTGATATGGAACTAGTTTAATTGGATGTAAAAATTGTGTTTTTACATGGAGCCTTAGAGAAGGAAAGCTATATAACTTAGCCCGAAGGTTTTTAAGTTGCTAAAAAAGAGAATATGATATGCAAGCTTGAAAAATCGTTGTACGGATTAAAGCAATCTCCGAGGCAGTGATACAAGCGATTTGATAAGTTTATGATGAGGTAAAGTACACAAGAAGCAAATATAATCACTATATGTATTTTTGCAAGCAACAAGATGGATCCTACATTTATCTTCTCCTATATGTTGATGATATGCTGATAGCTTCAAAGAATCAAAGAGAAATCGAGAGATTGAAGATTCAGTTGAATCAAGAGTCTGAAATGAAGCATCTAGGTGAAGCCAAGAAAATTCTCGGCATAGAGATAAGTAAAGACAGAAAGTTGGGGAGACTGTGTTTGACTCAAAAGCAATATTTGAAAAAGGTACTACAATGTTTTGGCATGAATGAAAAAAGTCAAAACATGTTAGTACTCCACTCGCTCCTCATATAATGCTCAGTGCATCCCTATCTCCAAAGAAAGATGCAGAATAAGAGTACATGACTAAAGTATTGTATGCAAATGCGTTGGTAACTTGATATATGTTATAGTGTGTACAAGACCTGACATTTTACAAGCAGTTGGGGTTGTGAGCAAGTATATGTATGATCCAGGCGAGGAGCATTGGCAAGCTGTGAAATGGATTTTACGTTATATTCTGCACACTGTAGATGTTGGTTTGGTACTTTAACGAGATAAGCAAGACGGTCAATATGCAGTTGGATATCGTGATTCTGACTATTCCAGTGATTTAGATAAACATCGATCATCTACTGGCTATTTGTTTACTCTTGCAAAGGCACCAGTCAGTTACAGGTCTACCTTATAGTTAATAGTTGCTTTGTTGACTACAGAGGCAAAATATATGGCAGCTACAATGGCTGTGAAGGAGGCAATTTGACTTCAAGGATTGCTTGATGAATTGAGAATTGGACCGAAGCATGTCAAAGTACATTGTGACAGTCAAAGTGCTATTCATTTAGCAAAGAACCAAGTTTATCATGCAAGAATGAAGAACATCGATGTTCGTTATTACTTTGCACGAGAGGTTCTGAAAGAAGGTGGAGAAACAATCCAAGAGATTAAGACCACTAAGAATCCTACTGATATGTTGACAAAAGTGGTGACTGTAATCAAGTTCCAACATTGTTTGGACTTGATCAATATTGCTAAAATTTGAAGATGTGCGCTTTGAAACGCTTTTGACGACACTACTAAACATGAGTTTTATGAGAGATTTGAAGATGTTGAATATGCCAAGGTGAAAAATTATTGACTTTTTGGCATATGTTCAAATCCCATATTACAGAAACAGAATAATGGGAGAGCCTCCTTAAGTCATAAAAGGAGGGTCTCTTCATCTTGTTAAACATCCAAAAAAATTGCCTTTCCTTCTCTCTTTTGTAGTATTTCACTTGTATTGTTTCTTGAAAATAGTGAAATATCAATATAGTAGTATCCTAGAAAGTAGACATAATTGGCTGAACCTCGTTAAATTTTGGTGTTCTTTATTTTCCTATTTAATAGCTATTGTCGGATATAGGTTTTAAGTGGGATCGTTTGTGACCCCTTCAGTCTTTCCTAGGAATTTTCCTGGTGAAATTTTTCAGTACAATCGTTCACATTCTATTCACCTAAGCAATAGTGCTCAAGGTGAATTTATTATTATTGGTGAAAATTAACCCAGTTTCACAACATCTTTTGTGCCAATTAATGATTGAAGGGTGGTATATGACTCAAAAACATTATATGAATGTCACTCTTTGTAGAATCCTACCAGTATTTTCTTCTCCATAATATGTTGAAAATGAAGACAAGATATTGTCAAACTCCTCACCTAATTCTTTCATCTTCATTTATCCATACTCCTCATCTCCTTTCACTCCAAATTCAGTGAACCTTTTCGTCCATCTTCCTAATCTTCTTGGAAATCAACTTGGAAGCACCACGAAAAAAAGCCACATAGGAATTGTTGAAATTGAAGATCTTTTGCCTTGAAGGAAGGCACTAGAAAATAGAAACAACAAAAGCGAGCATCACAGATCTTTTATGGAAATGGAGCTTAAGAATTGCACAGGTGAAGAAAGTTTGGAAGGTGAGAAGAGCAGGCAGAACGAAAGAAAATAGCAATAGTGACAAGCCAACTTAATAAACGGCTTACTTTAGTAGCAATAAAACTTAATATGCCCTATAATCTCCTTTCAAAACCCCAAAGCAGAAACTAAAGGTACTGACATAGTTAACTTGTCCCTTCTAAGGGTAAATGATTCATGAATGATCATTAAGGTACGTCGGGTTGAGTAACACATATAAGCAGATAACACCAATGAAAAGGGAGGAGACTGTGAGAGCTTCAGTGAGAGAGTGTGAAACTTTCCACAATATCCAATCCCATATCTGCTCTTTAAGAGTAGCAATCTGGTGATGCAGGTAGACTGCATAAAAGATTAGTAGTGAGTTTATGTCAAAAACTCTCATCTCTGTAGGATATTTGATATAGTATAAAAAAAATAAAACTTGATAATAAAAAGAAAACAGCTTAACAACAAGCCCCTTCAAAATTGAAAATACCTCAAAATCAATCAAATACAAATATCTAATTTTGTAAAACCACAAAGAACCCAATCAGAGTACATCTTTAACTACACAGGTATTAATGAAATACCTGAAAGAGTCGTATGGCGCTTAACCTTGATTTTGGGTTACTATCATACTATCAATACTGCCAACCCCATCACCATTATGTTCTATCATACAATTTCTCACTTCTCTCCTTCTCATCTCCCATAAACTTTGCATCAAAACCCATAATCCATGTCCCTACATCATTATTCATAGGCAAGAATAGATCAAAAATTAGAATTAGATATGAAACTTGAACTAGGTTCATCATGAATAAGGGAGAAACTTGAGTTGACTTATGAACACAAGTAGGCAACTAGGCATTGACTCAAAAACTCGAATGAACACCTCCGAAGAGACAACACCAAGAAGAGACAATCGGAGTAATGTCAAGGGGTCATCATTATTAGAGGACGACGTTGTCTCAACTTGAGATATAATCCCGCTAGTCCCCTTGGAGAAAATTGCTTGAAAAATACAATATGTTTATGACTTTTTCTAGCAATCAACAATACGTATCTTTATTTGCTTTGGAGTGGTAATGACCTATATCCTTTTCGGCTAATATATTTAGGAGTAAATAAATAAGGTTTAAACTTTTTTAGTTTTTCATATTCTAAAAAATGTTCAATGTTATTACAGTTTTTTCATAGTAAGGTTTGACAAACATGACCATCAACACACCTATGTCAATACTCATGTATTTCACTATATCTAAATTCAAATTTAAAAAGATAAGATTAAGTTATAAAAAAGAGAAGGAAGAAGACAATAATGAGGAGGAAACCCTAAAACAATCTTTAAAAAAGGAGAAATTACCAAGGAAACCCATTTGGAGGAGATTTTATCAATTTAAAGTAAAGTTTTTAGAAATTTTAAGGATTCTATTCATGTTTTCCTAAATTTCCAGTTTCATCTTTAGTTTTGATTATTTTTTTCTATTATCATGATCTAAACACCTTTTTTATCTGGATTAGATAAACTCTAAGATAGATCTTTTAGTAATTTTATTTTGATTTAATTTATTCTTTAATTTTATTGAGATTCAAGTATGTGTTAATATTCATTATTGAATTAATATTACTAACATATTATTTCATGTGTGATTTCATGTAATCGAGATTGAGAAATTTAGTATATAAATAGATCTAGCATAGTTGAAACAAGTTGCATGCAAACCTATAAATATGTCAACATAAATGTTCCAAACTAGGGTCAAATCTGTTATAAAACCGAAACTAAAACTTAAGAATACTTAGGAGAGGAGAATATAATTCTTCTTATGAATTGGTATCACTTATATCAAGTTAACCCTTCTATTTATAGTACAAAATTTCTAACAAAATACTATCATGATAATAGAAGTGGCACATTAACAATTAAGTAGTGCATTTGGTGCACTAACAATTAAGTGGTGCATTTGGCACACTATATATTTCTATCTTTTATAACACTCCCCCTTAGTGTGCCATATAATTATTTCTTATATGGCCTTTATACGTATTTGTTGTTGCCTCGTTAAAAACCTTATCAAGAAAAACCTAGTAGGATAAAAACCATGATAAGGAAAAAAGAGTGCAACTGCGTAAGCTCCCCCTCATTTAACACAAT
>JANZLC010000008.1:10127913-10146499 GCA_026413385.1 Erythroxylum gracilipes | reverse complement strand
TGTTGTTATTTTTAAATACATGTATAAATTATATATTTTAAATAAATTAATTTATAAATTATTTTTTAAAATAAAAGATTTTGTCTAAATGCTATCTTTTTAAGAATTTTAAACTTTTATTTTAAAAAACTTAAAAGAAATGGACCTAATTCAAAATGTGTGGTTCAACCCTAATAATAGAAACCATGATTCGGGCCCAAAGGGGGTACTTTGTACTAAATTAAAGGGCATTAGATAACAAGTAGGTCATTGGTTACTGAATTGTTGAGTTATTATTATGAAATGAAGTAAAAGTAAAACAATAAGTTTTGAGGTTGTAGGTTGTAGGTTGTCCATAGAGACAAGGCACATGCGATTTATCTATTGGACTTGTGTTGGTCAAGTTTAAGTCATCCTTTGAGTGACGTAGGACAATATAATGGACAATAGATACTAGTTATTCAATTTCAATTACAAAACTAAACTTATTAGAACAATTGTGACCTAGCAGTACGAAGTATATGGTCCAAGTTGACTGCTTTAGAATATCTTATTAGGACAATAGAAAGAAAATTGCAAGTCTCACCTTTCAAAACGATTAATTAAAGGAGGTGCGAATTGGACTAGTTAAGTTAATGGTCCTAAAATTCAACCCAATAATCAGAAAGTATACATTTTGATATATCTTAGAATTCCTTAGTTATGCTTAAATCTTAACAACACTTGCACATATAATTAATACTGGATGAAGTTTAAGATGACAATCATAATACCAAAGCCTAGATATTCATATTCTAAAACAAGTACTCAACTATAGACGGGGAAGAGGGATCAGAACATGGCACTTGAACAACAACCATGTTCTCCTCATATTGAAATGCAGCATCTAGTCCATCAATTCTGCAAGCTCTAGGCTTCTCTGATGCAAAGATCCTCATTTCACCAGAACCCTTCACACCAATTCGCAGCGAGCCACCATCGGCACTATCGTAAACCAGGGATTGGATGGCACCACCGGTGTTGAGCATATTCACCAGGCCAATGGGGGCGAATTGGACTGCCTTGTTTGCTAAGGTTAAGGTGGCAACTGGAGACACAGTAATAAGCTCAAAGTTGAAGGGATCCAATGCAATTCCAATGTTCTCATATGGCTTGGAAAGAACTAGCTTCTTGGCCTGAGACATGTACATGGCAAATACTTGCACTTCTTCAATGGAAATTGGATTTTTTCCACTGTTCCATTCAATTTCTAAAGGGTTGGTTAGGGTGGAAACTCTGTGAGAGAACTGCGAGGCACACTGGTTACGTCTGGTTTCTCGGGACCATCCTCCTCCTTGGCAATTAAATGCTCCAATGACTCCAGTGAACTGTTGTAAAACATAGAAACGTTAGAAGTAATGATAAAAAACTTGGCAATCTAGTACTACTAATATTACAGACCTTATTAAGGTTCCAAATCTTGAGCATGGTCTTGCCATCATGAAGAGGATCCTCAAAGAGGCAGTCCCTAGTTGGAAGTGCATAATGCTGGCACCGGAGGATGGAGCCATCCGGCAGCACAAGTCGTCTGAGCAACTGGAAGTTGTGCTTGCCAACAGAATCACTGACATAAATAGGACCACCAGAAATTGCCCTGGAAGCAGCATGAAACTCTGCACAAGGGTGAGTTGATTGGAACATGTCCCAATCTGGGTGTATGAAGTTGCCCATCCACAAGCTGTTATAGGCACAGTGTACCATGTGACAGCCTTGGAGCCAAAATGTACCATTGGGATCACCAGATGGATCAGTGCACCAGAAGTCATCACCTAGAGCGTACGCAAATGCAAACAACATTAAGAAAAGTCAACATCTCACTAAATACAAATAACGACAGGTCTCTCGCTGGGAGGCAGTAGAAAGGGCTTGATTGTGACTTTTGGTCATTATCGTGTACGCGTTTTATCTCCAAGACCATTTCAATTGAATGGATGCCAGTGTCATTATTATTATTAGTTCTTTGGATTAGACAAAGAAAAAGAGACCGACCAAATCCGTGATTTCAACAAGGACAAGGAACTGTTTCCTTTTAGTTAACGTGTGAGGAATGGAATATGATTTAAGTAATTACGTACCAACACGGCCAAGGCAGATGGCCTCTGTCCCAAGAAACATGAAATCGTTGCAGTGCTCCATACTAGCGATTACACCATTGCCGTTGAAATGCTTCCTCACTGAGGCTGTTAGTGCCTTAAAATATGCCTTCGCTAGATCCACCCTGCCCCCATAGTTCTCGCACAACATTTCCAGTAACTGCACCACCCCACGGGCACAACGTCATCATGAGAACAGAATCCATATAAATCAAAAAGTCCTAACTCAGCTGTATAATTTTAGTTTTAGAACATAAGAAAACATGTTTTTGTTTCAGATGAAATTAATCTAAAGAGGAATGATTATTAGGAAGACGTGTGTGGGCCTTTTTCTTTTTCTTTTCTTTCTTTCTTTCTTAAGATATGAACACGTATTGAGTGAGACAAATTCATTGGAAAACGATATGTTTAGATATTCACTAACGTGCCGACCAAAGAGGTCTGCTCCAAACATTCAAAGCGACCGACAATACATGTAACGCCAATTAGATTGCTCATCCTAATAAATTAATGACATAGCAACCGTTCAACGTTGACACAAAACGAACATTACCTAACCATATCTGCTCCTCAGCCAAAATAAACCATAGCACATACTTCAATACCTAACATCCAAGACCAAAAGTTTAGGAAATTAACCGATACTTACATGTATAACGTCCACTTTGACTCCATCAATCCCAACAGTTTCCAAATGCGAATGAAGCCCCTCGTACATTTGGTCAGCAACCTCCGGTGGCACTAACCCCACACCATTATTCACAATCTTGTCAACAGCAAGATCCTCCATCGTTATCTCTAATCCTGGCGACAATGTGGGCTTAATAACCACCGATTCCGGCAGCCCTGGCACATTAGGCCTCAGGCCACCCCAGTAGCCACAAAGTGCGTGCCACACATAAACATACTCCACTGTGTCAAACTTCTCCTTAAGGTCCTTAATAAACGCACCCATGCCCTTATTATTCTTTGCCCCGGAATCCAAACTCTTAGGGCTAACATAGTCCCTAAACTTATAATTCTCTTCAAACTTCACTAACCTGCATGGCATTTGCTCACCAGCAACCGCGCAATTCATCCCTTCTTTGTTGATAGGGTCCTCATCATGGCTAATGGATTGCCACCCATCATCGATCAACACCAGCCCAGGTGGACAACCACCATCAACAAGACCTTTAACACCTTCCCAAATGCCCTGTGGGTGTACGGTAAGATAAAATGCGTCCCAAGTGCACCAACCAAACTTGTCAACAATGCCTGGTGGGGTTTTTTCCTCCAAAAGCTTGAACGTTCCTAGATGACCCCTAACCACCTTCATGGCCTCTTGCACCAGAGTAAACGGATCGTTGCCCGCATGTACGTAGAGAGCACTCTTGAATGTGGAATCGGAGACTTTCTTCGACCCGCTTTCCATACAAATGTCGACGTTGTCGTCGGTTCCAGGCTGGAGAGAAGCCCGAAACTGACCTTCAATGAGTGGAAGAAGAAGAACATAGGGACGTCCTAGGTCCGATTTGTTAAGAATCATCATCTGTGTCTCGTGCTCAAGGTCTCTGCCATTGGAGCCAGTCCAGTGAGTGGTCCACCAGACTTTGAACCTGAAAATGCTCATGAACTTGATGTTCTTAAGTTTCCCAATGGAGACAACGTGCCTGTCTTTCGACTCCTCAGCTTTAAACCCCAGGAATGATCCGACGTTCGACACTGATTTGTCGGTGACGACGTGGGATGAGGAAGAGACTGTGATGTTACTAGGGACATCAGAGAGGAACATATGGCCGTTGGCAGTCAAGTTTGACCCTTCAAGAGAGAGCTCAAACGACTCGGTGTGTTTAAATCCGTCGACCCCATCTGAAGCTCCGATCTTGATTAAGCTTGGAGCCATTGTTGAACAGCAAGAAAAAGATATCCTTTGTGTCAAAGAAGAGAATATAGCTAGAGATGAGTAGTGAATGGAGAAGCTTGATGGTGTGAAGAACGACTAGATATTATATATAGAGGAAGACAAAGAATAGGGGGAGAGAAAAAGGTGTTAAAACTGAAACGAAAAAGAGATTCTAAAGAAAGATCAGGAAAGAAGATTCTGAAGAATGATCTTGAAGAAGAGGTAGCTAACAATCAGCTCTTTGTTTTCTGCTTTGAATGTACGCGAGTGTGTTAAATGGAATCTTGGATGTGTATGCTCAACTCAGGGGACAAGTTCCCGTATTTATAGGCTTAGCTTTGACACGGGAAAAGGGAGAAAAGTAAAAAAAAAAAAGCACTAAGAGAGGACGACGTGGGGTGGTTGTTTGGCTTGACCAAGATGAAAGTGTAATTGGGAGTAAGTGAGGAATTAATTTAGGATAAGATAGTTTTTTTTTTTTTTTGACGAAAATTTAGGATAAGATAGTTAGTTCCAGGGTTTGCATGAGAACGTTCCTTTTGTGGATTTTGTGATCTAACGCTTTTGGGAAAGAGAAGCCTTTTCCTTCTTTTTCTTTTTTTGTTCCCTTGTTTTCTTCGCAACTTTCCAATATTCCTCCCCAAGCCAGTCCCGCCCGGCATTATCCATACCCATAAAAGTCGGTTTCAGGAGACTTTCCTAGAAATTATAGTATTTACTTTTTAATTTTTTTTTGTGGGAAAAATAATTGAATGTTTTTCTTCTTTCACAATTTGATCTCCAAACTGATTATCTTAGTGAGTTTTTGGAATAACCAGTAAAATTGTTTTTTGTAATTATAAAATTTCAAGTTGAAATAACGAAAATAATCTTTTTATAATATATTATAATCATTTTTTTGTTGGTAAATATATTATAATCATTTTTAAACTCCGCAAAATTGATAGTTTTGTACACGAGATACGTTAAGACTTTTTGTATGAAAGGATAACATATTTTATGAAAAGATTTATATTTTCAATTTTAATATTTTTATTAAAATATAGGTTAAATCTTAATATTGTAAAAGCTTAAATTTATAACGTATATAAACTTTTTAATTTAAATTTTAAATCGATCTTGTGCCTTCCAGTGACTGACACGTGTTGTCTAGCGACTGACACGTGTTGTCTGGCATATAGAAGATGTGCGTGATGCCATTCGTGGCCCGTTTTCCACCGGCTACTAGTACTACTCGGTTGTTCCTATTAGTTTTATGCGTGTTATATTATTTATGGTTATAATGAAAATATAATTACCTAGTCTTGGGTTTGTGTTTGGATTCTCAATTTCAATTGCCTCCGTGACTCACGGTGTCAACAGCTCATTATAAAATAAAAGGAAGAAAAGAAAAAGGTGAAGAGGAATAAAGCGGTAGGGGAATAGATTCAAAGTTCAACATCCACCAATAAATTGCGCAAGTAATTATTGAAAATAGAAAATAAAGGAGAGTTGTATCAATAGCACTGTTGAAGATGAAGTTGAACTGCAGGTGCACGTGTTCGGCCTTTCTTTAACTAACATAACCAACAGCACCTTCTCATGATCGTAACAGGATAAGGTTGTTATTCTTTTGTTCAAAAGAAACCAAGACACTTGTGTTTTTACTATAATTTCAACACTGCAACCAACCTCTAGCAATAAGCCAAGTACGCACTAGTGATTTCATGGATTCATGGTTTGAATTAACTCAATAGTATAAATATTTGGGTCCATCTTGGGATGGGAGTGGCTAGCCGACCACTGCCACGTTTAGAGCTCTCAGGAGTCAAGAGTCAAGACTCGTATCCACCGACAACTAAAGACCCGGTACACAGAACTTTTGGTAAAACAAAACATTTATAGTTATACTATTAAGGTGGTACGTGGACTGCTGTAAATCTAACACAAAGGAAACTTCGAATGCAAGTAATCGACAGCACTCACCCGTTGGGAAGCATTAGCGCGTACAAGTGTAAGAGATGGGTTGGTTAGACATACCTACGTTGGTGGTTAGAGCCACTGACTAGCAGTTATTCCAAGTTTGGACCTTGGATAGGGAGATGTACCCCCCCGGTCCAAACGAAACCATCATGCCAATTTTGCTATTCTAATATGCTTCAAATTATTTTATCCATACATTTATATAATAATTAAATATAAGTAAAAAAAATTATTAAAATTATTAATATTAATATAATTATCAACTTTATTTTACATTATGCCTAACATACATAATTAATAAATTTATTCACATTTCAATTCTTACTTTTTATTCTCATTCTTATTTTCTTATTTTCAGCTGCCGAACAAGAACTTTTTATTGTCTAGGAAATATATTACAGTTAAATTTGTTAAAATTCATATTAAATCCTTTTTAAATTTTGACTCAGTTAACTAACCTACGTTATTTTGTATACAAAAATGATTAATTCAAAAGTTGTAAATTCAAAAAAGATATTAAAGATAAAGTACCAAACCTAATTAAACCTTCAACTAGTTTAAATTATATTTTTGTTGGTTACTAGCAAGTTTTAGACCATAATGTGATGAAAACTGGAGAAAGTAGAGTCTACTTCAACTTGTAACAAAAAGAAATACGTAGTAAAAACTTCGAAACTGGAAAAGGACCGACTAAATTCGCAATAAATGGAAATTGCTTCCACTACATTTTGCTTTTCGCTTATTTTACCAATACAATGAACCACAAACATACATGCCTTCATTTACATAAGTACTGAAGTATATAATCCTTTTTTTTTCATTATATGATTTGTTCAAAAAAATGGGAAAATGTACACCATCTTGCTTGGATTCATTTTTTTCTCTTATTTATTTATTTATTATTTCGTTTTTCTACTCATCCCTCCTACTGCCTCTAATTTACGCACTCCCACAACACTCAAAAGTCTACAATGTTTGTCCATATCTAGTTATCTATCCTATCTATAACGTTGTACCCCACAACATAAATTCTCTACACCATTATTACCAGGAACTAGGAATGACTTTTTCCTTTGTCAGAAGCACCAAGCAGAGACTGTCAAACAGAATACGGAAAAACAGCCATGTTAACAGATTAAAAACTTGGAAGAAACAATGTGCAAGCCAAGGCACGCAAGTGAAGAACCACAACGTGGAACATGGTTACTACTTGATATCATTCCGTTGCCACAAAACAAATGCTTTTATAATCTAACTATAGGGAACAAGGCTTGTGAATATTTGGAACTTACCATACTAAAAAGGCGGAGGGCGGCAGGACGGGTGAATTTTCTGGCAAAAAGGAAGCATGTTGATGGTTTTCCTTTGCTGGTGCACCACTCTCTTCGGTATTCAGTCTCATAATAAATATTGTCAATGCCCTGCAGCAGTTAGCAAATATTACAAACAAGTATATGCAACTAATAACCTTTCTCATTTCTGCCTTCAGCTTTTAAAAGTAGTCTCAAATGACAAGTTCAAAATGCAAACTTACAGATTCTCTGTATTAACTTTTCTGTCTCGATTCAATATCAATCGTAAATTGAAAAGGAAATGATGGCATTGAGCTGAGTAATGGTGTTGCAGCACATTATCAAAAAAACATGCTGGTTGTTTAAAGGTGGTGGAGAATCCACCAATGCTACCAAATAGCGCACCGTGTAAATCAATTTGATAACTTTTGCATCGAGAATATGAAAGAATTAAATTCAGTCCCCTCAATATTCATAAAGGAATTAATTTTTTATCAATCAAGTTTTATAAGGGTGTATAATTTGAAAGCAGTTGATTTGTGATTATAAAAATGATCATCAGTGGTTATAATCAGAGCCATAAGAGAGTGGTTTCCAATATCCTCAAGACAGAAGGAAAACCAGATACACCTAGTTTCAAAGTCATAAACAAGGATAAAGCCAAAACGTTTAAAAATCAATGGACCTAAAGGAATCGTAGTGATACCTTTATAGATTGTATAAGCATGGGAGTTGCATCAGAAACCTTGTACGTGACAGGATGCCATCCACGACGCAGAGGATCTTTAGAAGATGAATGATCCCAAGAACTATGTGACAATGATCGTCTTGTAATTTCTTCTTCAAGGCCTTCTTGCTGATTTTCAAAAGAGAGGAAAAATAAAGACAGGGGAACGAAAAACAAAGATTACTTTTTCCTTCTTTTATGGAAGGAGGGTTTTATATCAACCAACCCAGCTGAAGAGCCCATAGTACCAAATATCACACTGCATAATGTCATGCATGTATTAATTATTGAATTCCAACATTACTGTTTGAATCCAGTGCAGAGATTCAGTGCAAGCATGTAACAGTAGAATATAAATGAAGGTTCGGCAAAAGCAAACCAGAAAAGACCTGGTCAATTTGCTTTTGTAGTTTCTATGTTGATCTTGCTTTTCAAGGCTCAGTTGTTTGTGAGTTGCGTAAAGAATGAGGATACGATCATTATGATCTCAAGCACAAATAATTCCATGTCAAAATATTACTCTCCGAACACAAGCTGTTTATCCAATTCATGATGATATAAATGTTGTAATTTTACTGTGATCATATCCAAAATTAAACAAAAGTTGTAGTTAGTCGGTGTCATAGCTGACAATTTTGAGACCAACAACTTGCAAAGGCAGAGAAAGACAGTTTTGAAAGTGTGATTTCATTCAAATAGTTTTTGTTGGATCCAACAACTTGATGGGGCAGTCTTCCACCCACACATGAATCATTTAATTCCAGAGACAGAAAGGATGGTCTTACAGCCAATAAGGTTTGCACGTAATGTTCATCTGGTATACAATTGTGCTCTGCAGCTGGGTCAGCTGGCTGCAATAACAAGGAACAAAAGAAACCACTCTTCATAACGTCTTTAATCCGTCGTAAAAGACGATAGATGCAAACATGCACAATCCTCAAGAAAAATCTCAATATATGTCTCAAACTAAAATTCAGTGGTAGCCTGGTAAAAGTAAAATAAAGATACTCACAAAGGGTTGATCCCGCCAAAACTCAGGTAATGATTTCCTCTGCATCATGTTCATGCATTCATAAAAATAATACATTAGTTATTACAAGAAAGAATAGCATTTAGGAATTTCAACCAAAACTAACTCCTTTTTTCCATCAGAATTAAGGATTTCCTGGACTGTAATGCTACTATTACAACTTTTCAAAGCATAGTAAAGGCAATTTGCATTCCAAGTAACCATATTTTCAATGAAGAGAACAAGCAGGGTAGCTGATACAATTACTATTCAGAAAACCATATGCAAGTAGTTTGTTATGGTTTGCCTTCAGCTCCAAAGCATTCATATAGACTGTAATATCTAGCAAAAGATAAACTTGCCTTGCAGTGCTGCTTAAAGATAGGGAAAACAGCATTATCATTCACCACAACCTCAGCATGCCTCCTGGTAAGAACAACCCACTGAAGAAGACAGACAAAGCACAAGAATTACAAAATCTCCAGCAAGATTCAGAATGGCCAACTTCAAGCAACTTTGTTATCATGCTTTTACTGTATTAACAAGCACAGAATGCAAGCATTTCATGGAATCAACAACTCAACCTGAGACCCTTTCCTCCAGTTATGAACAGGAACCACTGGAGCCATTTTTGGGTTGTAGCGGCCTTCTTTTGTATCAGCAAAGCTGCAGAAGATCAATGTACATTATTAACCAAAAGCATCACATAATCGTTGGCATGCTTTGGCAATGGTGATAATGCAAGTTATCATTCATAATAAAGATTTGTGACATTAATAAAAATACACATAATCCACATAAACAAAACAACTTGCTTGATAGTGTTAGAATAAGAATTATCCAGATTATTTCATTTAGTGGTATATTACAAACAAATTTAGAAACCTGAATAAAAACTACACTAGCTATTACCACCCAAATCCTACAAAAGAGCAAACCTAGGTGATATTGCATTTGAGTTCAGCACAAAAGGCAAAAGTGGAAACCTAAAGTGTACAGGTAACTACTCACCTGTCTACAAAACTAGTTGACGTTGACATAATGTAATCATATGTGTAGCTGAAGTTGTAAAGAGGTATACAGCTGCAAACAGACCAAGTAAGTGAGGACTTGTGAGGTAATAAGATTATGCAAAAATTAGCCTTAACAGAAAGTTCTTGATTCAAGAACCAAAGTAATCGTCTCACTATTGGACTGGAAACAGATGAAGCAAAATTTCAGTAATGGCTCAGGTTTCAAATTGTGACAAGAAGATGTAAGCTAGACATAACATATTTGAGTAGTCGGAAACCAAACCCCACCTGTCTGAAAGAAAAACAAAACGTTCATTTAGAGGATCCTCTAATGCATGTCGAAGCAGTATACGCTCTGCCTCAATCATGCTTGCTGCTCCCCAATCTACCTGCAATAAATGACAGGGACTAAACATCACCATGCCAATAAACACCAAGTAAAATGGCTATTAACCCTAGACCAATAACAAACTTGCACTGTTTCCGGAAGATTGAGGAGTATGTTTGCAGAAGCAATTTTGAAATACTTTTTTTCATTTGAAGTTAGTTATTGCACGGGATTAAAAGACAACCTGTACACTATCATTTACTTGTCTATTGAGAAAGTAGACAGATCTTGTTGTTCCCTTGTTGAACAGAAATCCTGGCCTAGAGTGAACACATATTGAAAATCTAGACTCCTCACCCTGAAAAGAAAAACAATTCATCAATAAGAATCCAGCTTGCATAAAATCTTTCACATAAGCAAGATAATCAAACATTACAAAGGGAAAAAGAAAAGAGAGAGAAACAAACATAATGCTATATTAGTATATTTACTTTAATTGACGCTGTGATCGGTACGAATCAATTCATTTATTCTGTAAACGAATCAATTCATTTATTCTATTTACAGTACATTCTCAGTTTGAACACGAATTCAGTAAAATATCACCAAGCAACAACAAATATTTCACATGATTAACACTTTACTACAACTGAATAACAAAACAGGGTAAATGCATTACACAACTTGCCTTGAAAAACGCATCCCAAACCATCTCGAGAGGGAGCCTATTCCTTGCAATGAACAGGAAAGCGATCTTCGGCTTCTGAACTAACCGAGACCGGAGCTTCAAAACCCGAGTGTACTGGCTCTGCATCAGAACCAAGCTCCCAACGCAAAATCCAAGCAGCAGAGCCGCAAATACCTTCCTCTTCCATCTGTAATGCGATTTATGGTTATGCGCCGCCCCCTTCCGCTGCTTCATTTACTTCGGTCTACCTTCCCTCAACGGACCTACGGCACCGGCATAGCAGCTCAAGGAAATAACTAAAAAGTAATAGGCGTTGAGCTTCGTGAGGAGCAGATCGGAGGAGTACAGTTGACGAGTCTCGAGAGTCGCTTTATACTGGAGGGGAGGAGAGTGCGGTGTGGGAGTGTGTGTGACTTGTTCTTCCGCTTTCTTTCTCTTTATTGTTTTGCTTACGCTGATACCGATACGAGCCGTAAAGGTGTTTGGATTGCGTGTGATGTGGGCGATTACTCCTCACCCGTCCTCTCTCCTCAGTTCATTCATTCTCTAACTGCCCTGGTTTCCAATCTTTAATTCTTTATGAGAATGATTGGATTGAATATTAACTATTTTGACTCAAAAAATAAAAAGCTTTAATCATCAAAATTTATTATGTTTAAAATAAATTAAAATTGCGAACATATATTTTGATAAAAACAAGAAGTTACTTTTTTTATTAAAAATAGTAAATAAAGTAATTGGAAAACATAATTTATTTACGTGAAATAGGTACAAATGACACAAGACTATATTTTGTTGACAATTTATTAATAAAATAAAATAGACGAGAAGAATTTTATATTATATTTTTTTTCATTCTAAACAGTAAAGATAAAAATATCTAATTTAGAAGGTTTAAGATGAAATATAAAATAATAAACAATAATTTATTATATTATATTATATTTTTTTTCAAACAACATTTCACAATATTATATTATGAACTCTACCATTTCTTTCAAATAATAATTTTTTAATATTATATTTATTTAAATTCTATTAATTTGATTTCATTAAAAATCTTATTTTCAACAAAAAACATAGCATTTAATTAGTGAATAAAAATTAGGCAAAACGTAACAAGTGTGTAATTTGGAAAAGCTGCAAGTAAGCATTGCACGTCGTGTCGTCAGGCTTATTTAGTTGCTGAAGTAAAGTATTTATATTATATGGAGCAAGAAAGCTAATGGCTAAATATGAGAGGAATATAGCAACCACCAACTCGGTTGTTATGGAATTATGATTATTACATATGAATATGTCCTCGTGATTTTTTTCAAGTGAAAGCTAAGCATTAACCAAGAAGAGTACTAGCTAAGGAAGGTGGCAGTTAACATTTGCTAACCAAAGTCAGCTTAATTATGTATAACCTTATAAAACTTGTGACAACAAACGCTCTCTTACATTGAGATACCCTCCAATCCAATTTCACTAAAATTGACAAAGTAGACTCCCAAAGTCTATCTTCGATCAATGGCAACTCTTAACTTTCATTTTACGACGATGAATGGAGATGATAACAGACATTGAATGTGTTCTGGTGGAAGGGAACTCGATGGATTCATTCAATCTCTTGGTTGGCCTACCGTGGCTGACACTATTTGATACGTAGAGACGGTTTGGGTTGCAGCCAATATTCACAATTTCCTATAATGGTATGATATGTAGAGATGATCTGGATTACATTTGGGCCTTCTTTGCCTGGCAACGGTCAGATTTTAAACCAGCGATATGTCTCTGTAACGTAATTTATTATGTAATTACATGAACATACTTGTGCATTGTCCTAACTTCTTTCTTGGCCGTAGCATTCCACAGCTGCCAACTCAGCATTTGTAATTCCTTATTCAACAAATCCCATCTCCATATTGATCTTCATACTAGCATTGACGCAAGCCTGGGCTTGAGGAGGGTTTATTCAGAAGCTAAATAGAAAATGGGTTTCTTAAGACTTTTTTCGTTTTTAATCATAATTTCTAGTGAATATGAGTAGACATAGCAAGTCCTAGTAAAAATCCTACCATACGTGAGATAGATAGTATATTGTTTTGTAACTAGCAAAATTACTGCGAATGCGTTAGCTTTATTTTTTTAATATTTTTTATTTTGGTAAATAATAAGGCTAAGCTTAACCAAAAAAACTACAAATGAATTACACGAGACAAAGTAATCTCTATTAAGTTTGCAAATAACAAAGGAGAAATTTTCTCGGCAATTTCTTGAAACCAATAAATTCCTAACAGCAATTTATAGCTATAATTTGCTAACCAATTTGTACGACAATTCTCTTCTTGATAAACATAATGTACCCGTACCTCGTAATTCTTAGAGTAATCGTAACCATAGAATCATGTGTGAGGTAACCCATAATAAACTGCTCATAATTCAGCTTGTCATGTCAAGACGTACAAAACCTCAAATTTGAACTACAGCATACTAAACAATGACCGCTAACATCTCTAATCAGCCCACCAGCTATTACCTTCTTGAATTATCTTTGGAGGATCCATCAATACTCAAGTTAACCCATCCCTCTCTTGATTTTTGCCGGCTAATCTCAAGTATTCTTCTTCTATGGTAAAATTTTAAAAAGGTACAGAAGTTCGTAATTTGTCAACGCTAGGAAACGACGTCGCTTCTTCGGATTATCAGCTTACTCTTCAAATTCCGAGTTTCGCACCATAACAGCGGAGAAGATGACAGGCCAATTTCACAGCAGATAAAAAAAGACCCGAAAATGGCACACAAACTCAAACTTCTCTATTCACTTAGACAACCCCTCTTTTCGGCAACCTCTACTTCTGTCACTAGACAACTAAGTAACTTCTCACTCTTGTTTCCCATAATTTTTGAAGTTCTTTTGGTAATATTTTTCGTTTTCGTTAATACATGTCCCTCTAACCTGTGTAGTTCATGGCAAATTTGACCCGGTTAAAGGATGGGTGAAAGAATTCGAGTCTTCAATTCATAAGGGTATCCCCAATTTTGCCTGCAAATTGAACATAATCAACCAATGTACTCGAAATGCACACTTATCAGGTAAGGTAGTGCCGACATCTCTTTGTAAATATACCTTCTTCCTCCAGTAGGTTGGTTTAATCCGCATCGGGTTTAGTTAGGAATCTTAACTGACGTATAAGGTATATTACGTTCGTGTATATACACTCATGTGGCAGTTGCCCGTCATATGCTGAATGTGTTTGACAATTTTCCTCAGTGATTTTTGAGCTTTTTTATAATTATTATTTGGGTTCATGTTATAATTGGAATTGACATTGGTTTCAGGAAGTAAACTGGGTCTAGGATGCTGGCTTGGCGTGTCGTTCGTTTCTGGATGTACGAGCATTTCATCTCCGGTTGCTCATTCCATGGACGGTGAGGACCACTTCATACATTTTTGGGATTCAATTCCATTATTAACAGTCCACTACGTGTTAAGTATATTAATGGTTGTAGGATATGATGTTTTGGTGGATGACCGAGACTATTCGGATGGGGAAGACAATTCACATACCTTACGGTTGTTCATCAGAAAGTTCTGGCTACCCTTTTTCTTTCTTGTCACCACGTTTTCCCAGTTGTGGCATCCATCGTTGCTTATCACCAACGCAGTCTTTATCCTTTTCAGCACAAAGCCAAATCCTTTATCGGTTTTTGCTTTTGTTGAGAAGGTGAGGAATTATTCCTATTTGTTTTAGTGTAATTGCAGAGGCTTACTGGAGCACTTCAAGCTTGATTAGGACATAAGTGAAGTTTCTATAGCAGTAGTTTACCCATGTCTTTTCTTTTCTGGTTTTGAATCTGATAACTCATATTTTCTAACAGCAAGTGTTCATCAGTTGTTGAGCTATCAGCTTGAGAGCATGGTAGTTCTCCTTTTTAAACATTTCTGCTTCTTTGACCATGATCCTGCGTCTTGTTATATGCTTGTTGATCATTCTATAATTGTCCTTCGTTATGCACCCACCCACCCACACACACATCCACACACCCATGCACGCGCGCACGCACACACATATATGCATTTTTGGGCTTCTCACATTAATGGCCACAGCATGAGGTGCTCTTGACTTCAAGTTCTAATATTTCAGTTGTGCAAACGATTGATGCGCCGAGAGCCTCACTTGTACCTCTTCAAGGTTTGTTCTATTCCTGAAATTATTCTAAAAGCATTTGCTGACATATGGGAATTGGAAGGTTCATTTCAGGGTGTATTTTTCTTCATGGGCCATTTACTCTTGGGGTACCATAGATGTTCTTTCATGGGGAAGCAAATTTTGGGTGTCTGTATTCGAGCAATTTGTTATTAAAAGTTTTTGATGATGCTCGTGTCTTTTAAAGATCTTATCCCACATTTACATATCTGCCTTAGTTAAATCAAAGACTAGGGTCTAGAATTTAATACAAATTGCGGTTTTCTTGGCCGTTAGAAGATCACAATATGTTGTGTTTTCTCAGTCCTTGTATGCCAACAGAGTGGATGTCAAAGACTACAAGCTTCTCTGCCTTGCGACAGTGGAAATAAGAGAGCAGAAGTTCACATTGGTCGGAATTCTTGGTAGTTGGTGGGTTTTTCCTTCGTTGCTTGAAGAATGTTCTGTGTTTCTGGATACTTTTCTGTACTGAAACAAGATAAAGTTGGCAGTTGGCGCAATATTGCTACTAATATTTTGGTTCCCTGAGCCATCTCGAAGACATTTATCTTCCGTGCACAGAACATTTCATCATTATTTGGGATTGACAAGAAGGAATCCAATATATGTATATTTGACAGGATATGATGACAGACGACCTCTGTACTTCCGCAACTTTTGACAAAACTAATGGTTACTGTTATTGCAAATGTTGAAATATGTGGGATGTCTGGAGAAGTAACAATTTGGACAAAAATCCATGAGACCAGCATCTGGCATCTACTCCTGCTGAGATTCTTTTCTCATCACTAGCGGGGAAAATTATTTTCCATGCAACTTCTCAAACTTAATGATATACATCAAATTCAAGGTAATGAAGTATATTTATTTCTGTAATCCCATATCTATCTCGGACAATGTTAAGCAAGATCCAGGGAACTTTTCTATTGATTCGAAACTTGAAAGAAATGCTGTTGGTGGTTAGTTGCAAATTGCAATACTGTTTTTGAACTATCTGGTTCCTTGTCTTGGCTTCTTAATGATGCATAGCAGAAAATAAAGGCCTTTCAGGTAATCCCTTCACTCAGAATAAGAATTTTACTTGTTTTTTTTTTCCCCATCAAATTCTTAATTAATCAGACGGTAATAATCAGCGGCTGAAGTAAGGTCTATGGAAGGACCATAGAACATGATTCCCAAATAAGGGAAGTAGTTGAAGGTGACTGGGAGAGTACCCAAGATCAAGGCAATGCTTGTTTGCCAAGAAAATTTAGAGCCTGAGTTGGTTGATCACAGGCCCCACTGTCCCACCACTTCCTGTCACTCCTGTTATTGCAGCACTACTTAATAGTATTCAGCTCACCGTTCAAATATCATCTTCATCACAAGGAATGATTTTAAGTATTATATGATAAATACAGATAAAGTAAAACTTTACCTTTAAGAAAAACAGAAGGGCCCTATAACTGGAAGCAGCTTGAAGAATCACATTAGTAACCACAGGATTTACCAAAAACTATGGACACCGCTCTACATACTGTACCGGACGAAAAATAGTACAAGGTAGAGGGTCTTCTGTATCAAGTGTAAATACCGGTTGGTAGTTGGGTGTTTCTCAATTGTTTTATTTTTTGTAGACCGGTATCGAAAATTTAAAAAAACTGTAGGGGTAAATTTGAAAAAAAAAAATAACCCTCCCCCCGGACGTTTTCTTATCTGTTTTGTTCTTCTTTCTTCTTTATTTTCTCTTGCATCTGACACTCTCACAGACTCACACTGTCTCAGTCTCTTTTTCACCGTCGCCACCATCACTCCCACTCGGATCGTCTGACGACCACCACCGCAAGACAGCGCCTACCCCCCGCCTGCTGGTTTGTCTTGCCTCCCTCTCCACTGCGACTCTCCTCCACTCCAATCTCCATCAAGCCTCACCACACCTCTCCTCCTTCTCCTCCTCGGCTCCGCCTGTTGTCGCCACTTGTCCTCTACTTACTGTCGTCGCCTCCACCATTGCTGCTTGCTCCTGCCCAGTTGTACAAGGAAGGTGAAGTCATTGGTTTTTCTCAATATTAACTTAGTTCCTTCAGTTTTCGTCAATTTACCTTGCAACGCATGAGTAGCGTCCTCAAAACATTGTTTCCCTTAAAACAAGAAAAGAATTTTAAATCTTACGTAGAAACATGTGTTTCCATCTTGAAAACCCTGACTAACCAATGGGCGGTCACTCAAGGGAGTGTCCTTCATGGACATTTACTCAAGAAGGGTGTATTCTCCGAGAGATACATAGCTGTAAAGTTCTTGATTATGTACCTAAATTCAAGGAAGTCGGCTGAAGCTAATGAGATTGTCAAGGAGTTTAATGGGTGTGATGTTATTGTTCATAACTGTTTGATTAGCGCCAACATGCAGGGGGGAAATTTAGATAAAGCTCGTAAATTATTTGATGAAATGCCCGAGAGGAATGAGGTATCGTGGACAGCGCTGATTTCAGGTTTTATGAGATACGGAAAAGTAGAGGAATCAATGTGGTATTTTGAAAGAAACCCATATCAGAATGTGGTTTCTTGGACTGCGGCGATTTGTGGGTTTGTGCAGAATGGGTTTAGTTTTGAAGGTTTGAAGCTGTTTCTGAAACTTCTTGAATCTGGGGTCAGGCCAAATAAAGTGACTTTTACTTCTGTGGTTAGAGCATGTGCGGAATTGGGTGATTTCAAATTGGGAATGAGTATTTTGGGCTTGATTGTTAAAACTGGTTTAGAGAGTAATATATCGGTTTCAAATTCTTTGATAACATTTTTTTTGAGAATGGCTGAAATAACTTTGGCTAGGAGAGTGTTTGATGATATGGAGGAGAGGGATGTTGTTTCATGGACGGCTATACTTGATATACATGTGGAGATGGGTGATTTGCTAGAAGCGAGGAGGATCTTTGATG
Organism: Erythroxylum gracilipes; assembly: GCA_026413385.1. Lineage (NCBI taxonomy): Eukaryota > Viridiplantae > Streptophyta > Magnoliopsida > Malpighiales > Erythroxylaceae > Erythroxylum > Erythroxylum gracilipes. Next base: position 10,128,377 of record JANZLC010000008.1, on the reverse strand, counting down.
AGATGCCAGAAAGAAATGAGGTTGCTTGGAGTGCAATGATTGCTAGGTATGGTCAGAGTGGCTATCTTGAAGAGTCATTGGAACTTTTTCGAAGAATGGTTGAAGAGGGTGTCAGGCCGAACGTCTTTTGTTTCTCCTTTGTCCTCAGCGCATTGGCAAGCATGAAGGCTATGGGAACAGGGATGAGCATCCATGGACATCTCATCAAAACTGGGATGGGAAAAGATATTTCTTGCAGTATCTCTCTTATTGAATTATACTCCAAATGTGGGGAAATTAAGGATGCGCGCATAGTGTTTGATCTGATTTTGCAGAAGAACGTGGTTTCATGGAATGCTATGATTAGTGGATATAGTCTGAATGGCAAGATAGAAGAAGCTCAGAAGCTGTTTAGTATCATGCCTGCACGAAACAATGTCTCTTGGAGCACAATGATTGCTGGCTATTTAGATCATAAAGAGTTT
>JANZLC010000008.1:10106548-10116687 GCA_026413385.1 Erythroxylum gracilipes | reverse complement strand
TATATATATCAATTTTTATATATTTACTTTTTTAACTGACATCATTATTATCCTATCACATATGTAGTCTACTAAAAACAGTCTCTCTATAATATATGGGTAAGGTTGCATACTATTAGGCTCCTCCAGACTCTGTTTTATTGCGGAACTTCGGAATATGATGATGATGATGATGATATTTATTGATTCCTAGAAAAAAAAGTGTAAGGTAATGAAATCTTAAATTTTGATAAATATCTTTAAACTAAAATGCAATAAAATCTTTTAAGTTTTGGTAAAAATTAAAAAGCACTGTTTGTCGTAAACCAAACAAATTTATATATTTATTTTCAGCTACTTTTTATTCATATCTGGTATAACATTCGCAAATTTGGAAACTAACAAACATGGTGTGGTTAGTAGGTCAATTGCAAATTCGACGGAAGTGTAAAGAGAAAATTAAAAAATAACGAGGCAAATTTGCAGTTACACGAGCTTCAAGGGCAAGAAAGAGAATACACTTTTCTCGGACCCACCGATTCAAGGACATTTCGAGACCCAACTCCCTTTCCCGCCACAGTAAAATATGACTCCATTTTACTCCGTTTTCTTCATTGTCACTACTCCTCTCAATATCCATCTCGATCGAAAGAGCCGGTTTCTCTCCCCCCCGATCTTTTATAGGTTTTCTCGGATTTGACATCTTCTTTAGATTGGCAATAAGCTTCTTTTGATGTTGAATTCGATTATGCAGATAACTTGTACTTACACTGACATATTTGTATATTCTCTTTCAGTTTTTTAAAATTTTTGTAGCTTAGATCCCCTACATATTGTCTGTTCTCTGTTTTCAACGCTTTGCGGATATGTAATCGTTGATCTGGACCGGTGATCATAGGAAGAGACAGTGACTTGACTGTGGGAGCTTTTTATCTCTCGTTGCTTGTTTTTTATGTGTTATTAATTATGCTTAACATATGTGAGATTCAATGGTTCTAGGTGCTCGCGTTGCAGAGACTTGTAGAATTTTTAATTTGAAAGTTTAGCAGCTGAGAACTTGGATCATACATTTTTAGCAATTTGGAGCTGTTCAGTTAGCTGTATCGGATTCCGAAGTTATAGCTCTAATGGCGATTTTTCACTTTCATCATTTTACTTCTTTAAAAGAGAAGATGAACATTTGCAATGTTTTTTTTTCCTTGAGCTTTTCTTTCTCCGGTATACATTATTGAAATTCTATCAGAATCAGATAATATGGCTTAGCAGGTTAATTATAAGTTGGTTTTTCATGGTTTTGCAAGCAAATTCTGTATCAATTTGCATGTAATGCTTGTATCCTCGTGACATAAATGCAGTTTCTGTTTGTTTAAAGGTCAAATCTACAGACGTGTCCACCATTTATACGCGTTAGTATGTGCATAATAAACTGCTGTTGTCTACTTCAAGCAGTCTGTTGAGAACCTTGCTCGACAATGGACTCTTATACTCTCAAGTCCGTGTCAGATTTGCCTCTGCCTTTTCACTCAATTTTTAGCTTCAGGTACAACTACGAAAAACTTACGTTTATCAATTTCATACAGAAATTTGTTGATTGACATATCTTACTACTAACTAGATGCTTTTGAACTAGACATCCCGTCTTCGCAATTGCCGAATGACTTAATAATTGTATTTTCAACCTGCATACTGCCGTTATGTTATCAAGCAACTTATTGCAATCGATTGTAGCAACATATTTGCATTCTTGAGTTTGTAGGTACTTCAATTCATTGCAAAGTGAATGTTTTCCAGTCTGTTTCCATTCTGATGCAAACATGGTCATATCGGCACCAACTGGAAGTGGTAAAACAGTTCTCTTTGAGCTTTGCATACTGAGGCTTCTGTCAAGGTTCGTTTCAGAAGGGGTATTATCCCCCGTTAAGGGGACACTCAAAACGGTAATCCTAAAGAAGTAATGCATCACTAGTATGTTGTTGAGTTGCCTCATTATTTTTCCTTTGTCTTCTCCTCTTTATTGAATTGATTAGCTTTCCTAGGACAGTGACTTACCGGTTGATGGCAATATTAGTTGGATTTATTATTGTAATCCTCTTCTGTTCCTGTTCGTTCTATGGAGTTAAAGTTTTGCTAGTAATTCCACCTGGCAGTCAAATTTCTTTTGCCTTCATTTGCTTTATTTCATGCTTCTTGAAGATCTACATAGCACCATCTAAGGCTTTAGTTCAAGAGAAGCTCCGTGATTGGAGTCAGAAGTTTGGATCACTGGGGATGAGCTGCCTAGAACTGACTGGTGATAATGAATTCTATAACATAAGGACGATACAAGAAGCAGATATCATCCTTACCACTCCGGAGGTCAGTATGAAAAGTTGGCTTCTTATTTAGAACCTGAGATTAAAATCAGTGAGGAAATAATTAACAAACACATTTAGAGATAAAATATGCAAGTGCTGGTAGACAATACCCTATCACAATTGATTAATTTTTTAGATATTTCATCTCTCCTTCAGATACTTATCAACGTTTTTAACCGTATATTATGTTGTGATTGCTGGATTTTGTGACAATTGTTGATAATGCAGGCACAATTGTGAATACAACTGCAATTGTAACAAATTGCGAACATGGATCAGACCATAATCACAATATCAACTGCATCCCACAATTTAAAAAGCCTGATTATGTAGTTTTCTACATTATTGTTGTCATGCTTATACTCAGAATTATACTTTGCAATGTTATGGTGATAATGGCTACCACAGTCTCTCTGTATTTTTCTTCTGATTGCTGAGTACTTGTACCTTTTCAATTCATTGTACTTCTATGTATCTATTATCGTAATATCTCCATATACCTCTGTGCCATGTACATGTGTATATGTTTTCCAAATATTTGTAAAGGACTTATTTTTTTTATTAATATTTTCTTCCAGTATGGTTTGTTTGGCGATTTCTTACTTTTAATAATATCACCGAGGGATGACCTGGATATATGCATGTAGAAATTTGATGCTGTGAGCCGATATCGCTTAACGGATGGTGGGTTGAGCTTTTTCAGTGATATTGGTCTTCTACTAATTGATGAAGTTCATCTACTGAATGATCCACGTGGTGCGGCTTTGGAGGCAATAGTTAGCAGAATAAAGATGCTTGCATGCAAACCTGAAATGAAATCTAGTCCTCTATCTTCTGTTCGATTTCTGGCGGTTTCGGCCACAATTCCTAACATTGATGACCTCGGTAAACCTTAATTTATAAAGTTGTTGCTTGCTGTTTAATATAAACAAGGTTCAGTTTAACAATTAATAAATTGTTCAACAATTTACTTACTGCATACCAACAATTGCAGCTGAATGGCTTAAAGTTCCCACACAAGGGATTAAAAGGTGAGTTACATTTCAGTGACCTGTGCTCTCTTCATTCCTTAATTTTGTATTTATATTAGTTTTCCAATGCTCTTTGCAGATTTGGAGAAGAAATGAGGCCTGTAAAGTTGACAACCAAAGTTTTCGGTATGGAAGTGTAATCATGAGCATTACTCCACTATTTGTAATTGACCACGGCATACTGGAATACTCATGATGTCGGCTTTCCTAGTATTCTTTCACTCAATTTACACGAATTTTTTAGATTACATTCAATAATTCATATGAACTGGATTCATGAAAGGTAAATAATCTTCATTAGCGTCACTATCGATTTGCAGGCTATGCCCCGGCGAGGAATGATTATCTTTTTGAAAAGGTAAACATTCTCCAGTTCCTTTTTTACTGATAGTTTCGATGATTTGCGAAATAGCAAGTTTGAGTGAATTACAACTTCCTCACACATCTTGCCTTCCTTGTATGTCCAGCGCCTTCAAAATTATATTTTCGGTAAGCAAAACACAAGTAATGTAAAGTTCCTTTAATTGCTGCTGCTTTTGCTTCTAAGCATGATATGCAGGACAATGTAAGTGGTTAAAATTTATATGCAGATATCTTGATGCTATATTCAAGAGGGAAATCTGCTCTGGTATTTTGCTCAACTAGAAAAGGCGCACAAGAAGCCGCACAGCAACTGTCTCACATGGCAATGACATTTGGTTATTCTAATCCATTTGTGAAAAACAAAGAACAACAGGAAAGGTTAAGGGAAGCTTCACTGACCTGCACTGACAAACAAATGCAATCTTACATTCTTTATGGTGGTATGTACCTACCTTCTTTTTCTCTGTTAGGCTTGATATTGCAACGTGGTTTCTTTGGTTTATCTCCTATATAGATTAAAAAAAGGGAAAATTGCATGCAGTTGGTTATCACAATGGTGGGCTTTGCCTGAAGGATCGCAATCTTATTGAGGGTCTTTTTCTTAAGGGTGATATCCAAATTCTGTGCACCACAAATACCCTTGCTCATGGAATCAACTTACCAGCTCATACAGTAGTAATAAAGTCAACACAGTATTTGTACGTCTACTGCTTTTCCCTGTTATTATATTGGTAGAACTTAAGAGGTTGAGCACAAAAATGAAGACTTCTTTCAAGTTCTGCTAGAAGTTTCACGTGAACCAATATTATTTCAATGACTTCATTTCACGCAGTAAAATTCATGGATTAAGTTGTTATAAATGAATAATAATAAACAAGTTTTTAGTAAAATTTTTGATATACATCTTATTAATCTTTTCTTATAATACCAAAACCTTGTTCAATACAGCAATAAGGAAAAAGGTCTTTATACAGAATATGATCGATCCACATTACTACAGGTGTGGCACTCACCTTAATAATACGCCTTCTGAAGTTGACTCTCATTTTCTTCTATATGAAAATAATATTTTTTCTGCTCTGGCATTTTCAAACTTTAATTTGAGTAAATATCTATTAGTGACCTCTTTTCTTGCAACGTTGGAACTAATTCCTGGTTGTGGCCATTTTGTAAGTGGCATTTATGGAATTGACATATAGACAAATGACAGAATATAATAACGCTTTTGTGATCAAACTCAAAATGCTTAGCGAAGGAGTTTATTAATAAGCTTTCTTATTTCAACTGTGCACATAGACATATCTTCAGTATCCTTAATTATCCCGCACCTGTAAATGATTATTCAGATGTGTGGGAGGGCAGGTAGGCCACCATTTGATGATACCGGCATGGTTGTCATTATGACAAGAAGAGAAACAGTAATCTACTACCTTCTTCCTGATGTTTATTATGTGTATGCTATTTCTCTGTTATTGTATTATCTCTGTTATTGTATTAGAGCGTTTCTGTCCTTTTAAATTTGGCTCTTAGAATCTGGCGATGTTCAGGTGCATCTGTATGAGAATATGCTGAATGGATGTGAAATGGTGGAATCGCAGTGAGTTAACCATCTTCAATTTCCATTAGTATGCTCTGCGTTCTAATGCACATCCTAAGTTTATTTTGCCTGACTTCCGATAAGGTCATCAACTTTCCTTATTCCTTCAGATTGCTATCAAGTGTGACGGAACACTTGACTGCAGAGATAGTTCAGCTGACTGTTCCTGATATTGCACGGGCAATTGAATGGATGAAATGCTCATACTTATATGTAAGAATGAAAAAGGTACCTGTCCCTCGTGTCTCTAATGTGTATAATGTGGACATTATGTACAACAGTCACTTTTAAACATATGATGTATGGGCAGAATCCTGAGAATTATGCCATTAGAAAAGGAATCTCCAAAGACCGTATAGAGATGCACGTTCAAGGTAACAATAAGAGAAGTGATTGTGGAGTCTCCTTATTAATCCATTCCTTCTTCTTATAGATGCTATTTCTTACCAGAGATTTCTGTACAAAAAGTTCATGAATTATCAAACCACCAAATGATCTGGACCGATGAAGATGGGTTCCTTCTAAAGCCACTAGGTATGGTCGATTCATATAGCAGAATCTTCACAGTTTCTGTGAGTGAATCCTAAAATTTTGTACCGCTTTAGAGCCTGGAAGGTTGATGACCAGATACTATCTTAAATTTGATACAATGAAGCACATTATGAAGACTCCAGAGAACTGCACGTTGGAAGATGCACTTAATGTTGTTTGCTATGCCGAGGAAATTTCTTGTAAGCTTTTTGGTCTTGTAGTACATGCCCGGTTTCTCAAACAAAGATCACCGACAGAACTGATGCGTTTAGTTGCTAAAAATGAAGGGATACAGCTCAGGCGAAATGAGAAGAAGCTTCTAAACGACATTAATGCAGATAAAGATGGTCGGCTTCGATTCCACATAAATGGTGATAAGGGAAAGAGGAAGAAGCGTATTCAAACCAGAGAAGAGAAAATATTTGTTCTAACGAATGATTGTTTGACCGGGGATCCTTCAGTCCGTGATTTATCCCTAACACAGGTTTCATTAATTCAACAATTTTGTACATCCTCCTGCATTATATTATTCTTTAAGTTCCTCTGATCATTTTACAATCCATCTATTCGCAGGACATGAATTCCATATGCTCAAATGGGTGCAGAATTGCCAAGTGCATGAAAGAGTATTTTACATTTAGAAAGAATTATAGAGGAGCTGTGAACTCAAATCTTCTAGCGAAGTCATTATATCAGAAACTCTGGGATGATAGTCCGTACTTGCTAAAGCAGTTACCTGGCATTGGAATGGTTACGGCAAAGGTTCCATTTGTTTGACTTCTATTAAGAAATCTCCAGATTTTCTTCTTAAACTTGTTTTATTTTTTAAAAGACAAACTTTAACGATTCCTTTAGCTCTTTCAGTAGATGGTTTTAACCCTCTATTTCACTTTCTATTTTTAGGCTCTAATCTCAATGGGAATAAAATCGTTTGATGCATTAGCAGAAGCTGATCCAAGGAGAATAGAGATAATCACTGGTCGAAAGTTCCCTTTTGGGAACCATATCAAGGAGTCTCTGCTGTCATTACCTCCAAAAGTTAATATGATTGTTGAGGAGACAGATTGCCACAGGCGAGGGAAGTCTAAGGTTATAGTGACGTTGACTAGGTTGTCAGAGTCCTTTCAATCAGTGAAACGTCATTATGCAGATATGGTACGTTGTTTTAATTGATTCTGCTGAGCTGAGGTCAGTTTAAATGTAATTATGAATGCATCAGTGAGAATGCTTTGTACAGATTGTTGGCACAGAGGAAGATAACCTGATTCATTTCCATGAGAGAATAAGGTAAACAATTCTCTCCTTGCATTCACTGCTTGGATATTAGAATCGTAACGTGCATGGTCCTTTAGAACACTAGTTCCACTGTTGACTTGTATTCCTTATTGACTGAATTTGTTGCAGCAGAGTGGAAGAGTTCTCCAGGTACAAGATGAACCCTGTAAACCTACAATTCCTATATTTTTCAGTCATGCAATTGATTTCACGAAATGATCAAAGTTAGCAGGTGGTTATCCATATATATTTATGTTTGGTTGGTCCTTATATATATTTATGTTTATGTAAAAATAAATGTACTAATTTTTGTTAAGATGGTAATTAAAGATTGATAATTTGAAAAAAAAACAAATTATTAAGTTGGTAGTACTAATTATTTTCAATTTTATTTGAAATCCATATATCAAATTACAATTTAATTAAAAACAGTGTTCATATGCTACAGGAGCATTGCTGTGTGGTATAGTATTCTTTTTTTTTTTTTTTTTAAGGGCTACTCTTCAGCCAACTATTACGTTTATTGTTGCAGCCCCTATAGTGCAACAATTCTCCTCTCAATTCCTCAGCAACAGAACCTCACTGTCAAGGCTGACCTTATTTTCGAAGAATACAGTAAAGCTCACGTCATGCTATTCGTCGTCTAACGTTTCAATTCTCAGTTATTTAACTCCATCGCTCATGTTTGTGTTATGCAGTTGGTCTTGATTGCCATAAGAAACTTGTCTTGTCCAAGGACAGGAGTTCAGACCCCAGTCGCAAACATGAATATAAACGGCCTTGCTATATTCCTCCACCTGAGGAAGCTTTTATCATAGATGATGCCGACGATGCAGCTTCATTTGCTCCAGTTGAAAACCTTTGCAATTTGACGACAAATGATCCAGAAAACAGTTCGATGTGAGTTTGTTCTTTAATTCCTAAGTTGCTACATTTCGAATACCAGTTCTTCTTTCTGTATTCTCTGTTTGTATGCATATATTTAAGTTTAGTGAACCGTTAGTATCTATAATACAGGCCAAGTTTCAAACTCATAGATGAAGAATTGGGGGAAGGTATAGTAATTGATAAGATATCAGGTTTATTAAAACTATTTTATATATCTTCCTTGTAACATACCATTTCTATCTTTAAACACTGAAGATGCAGTTGGCACTGAAATCAAGAAAGAGACCGATAAAATTCTATCTGAAAAAACAATATTTGACCATATACGTGAAAAGGCCAAGAGTTTCCCCAGCATATCTATATCAACCAATGGCTCATCTCCGTCATCAAAAGCCTTTCTCCTTACCAAGAAACGCCCTCGTGAGGAGGACGTTGATCATGAATTGGACGCAATAGAACAGATAGAAGCAAGCATAATACTACCACAGGTCAAACCTAATATGGGAGGTCCCAGACAGGAAGGACAAAATGGACTTGAAATCAAGAGACCTCTGAAACCAAAGCATCACATAAATGCAGATAGTTCGATTACCATGAACTTCATCAATATATCAGGTTTGTTGTTTTTGAAATATCGAACTTCATCATTTTTCCCTAGATTCTAATCTCTCTTTTCTAATCTTTTCAATGTTCAAGACGGGCTTCCTTCAGAAACCTGTGAAGACCTGCATCAAATTCCAAATAAAGATACAATATTTGATCACATACGAAGAAAAGCAGAGAATTTTCCAGTTTTATCAAGGACCACCGAGTCTGACCCTCCATTCTGGTCAAAGAAACAACTTTCTGAGAATCGCCCTGAGCTTTGCATTGCTGTTTTCGAAACGTTAGAAGAAGGATTATATGATAAGGCTACAAGAGATACCACATTCATTTGGGAATTCGAAGCTGGGCGGAAGGTAAAAGATATCCGCAGAACTGAGGCATTGACAAAGGTGGAGAATGTTTTATCGTCTCCAAGCCCCCGAGGAAACGTTACGCCGACATTTTCAAGAATGAATTCTGATCCATCTTCTGTAGAGATGTTATCCTTCGACATTTCCGCGATGAAGAATAACATACGCTTGGCAGAATCAGGGAGCTCCATGGAGGGTTGCAGGAAGCAGCAGTCTCCAAGTGGATCAAAAAAAAAGTGCTGCTCCGTGGTGATGGCAGGAGAAACAAGGGAAGTAGATTCATTTCTAGCATTCAAGAGTGTGTTTTCATTCCTCTGATTTCTGTGTCACCGGGCGGCAGAGGTAAGTTTGGATAGAGCATCCTGAAGTGCATACGAACAATGCTCCAACAGCGTTTTATTGGTACGACTTATTGTTCCCATTTCGTGGTCTTTCCAAAGTAGATCGGATAAGGGATGCATGTCTTGTACGTGTAACGTGGAACAAACTATAATCTACTCCCAAAATTGGCAACGAGAAAATAATTAAAGCATCATCAAGCTCTCGGGCGAGTTCATCGGAAGTAGCGAGGGATAGAAGGGCTCTACCGAGCTCATCTGTCTAATTTTATGGTGTCGAACCGGGCTCCACTCCACGAACGATAAGTCGGTCCAAAAAGTGACTTCGATTTCTGAACCAACAAAAGCTCATAGTAGAGGGACGAGTAACAGATTTCTGTGCCATAAATCTGTTTAATATTAAATCTATATAAATATGTGGTTAATAATAAGTGGAACAGGCTTGAAACAGGTTAATTAACACAGGTAATTTCGTGCTAAAAATGAGATCTGTTTTAATAAACTTCCGACCAATCTCGTTCACACGTGTATTTGGGTCATAGTAGATCATGTTTTATCTGATTCCAAAATCTCACAGAGGCAAGGCTTGTTGAGGATGATTAACATCATATTTTACTCTAATCATTTGTCACGACTGCTTCTGGATGAATATAATCTCCAAGCAATCAGATAATAACGCATCATCATTCATGGGGTTGCTCCTTAAACCAAGGCCAATCCCTCGAGCGGAATCAGGTGCACGTGCAACCATGTTTTTCATCAGTACTTTCCGGGTAAAAGTTTCTTACATTTGTAGTAGATATAGTATTATTCGTAATTATTCATTC
>JANZLC010000008.1:10089344-10101800 GCA_026413385.1 Erythroxylum gracilipes | reverse complement strand
AAATCATGAATTAAGAGTCAAAGAGTACATTAAAAACCATGAAAATGTAGCCAATTTATATGATAAACTTGGGCTCAGTCAGCTACCTATCATAGTAAGCCCATGAACACAGGCCCAATGACATGTATAAGAGAAGTACCATTCACATCTAATTAATCAGGGTTTGTACAAAATTATATTTATTATGCTAATCCACAAAATTATGATAAAATTCTATCAAATGCATCGCTGGAACAACCAGAAGCAAACCAGGGAGTTCTAAGATCTCCTTGAGAGGTGAAATCAGCGTAGTGATGGAAGATGAGTAGACTTGTATTAGTTTTTGTCTCTCTCTGTATTAGTTTCCTTTCCATAAGAATGCTTGCTTACTACCTTTTAGTTGCCTGAACTGCAGACTGATGGTATGATATTATATTGGATGTAGGTGAATGGCGGTGCCACAGGAAAATTTACTTTTATATTTCCTATTTACAATCTTTAGATGTTTGTGTATTGTTTAATGTAATAATTATACATGAGATGGGACTATACTATAGTAAATTAATTAATTGTATGTGCGTTTAATACGAAAAGGCAGGCATCCTAGGTGGTCTCTATGCATTTAATTTTGACAATGACATGAGAACAAATTTCTTTGCAGGAAAATCTTGCATTTGAACAAAATGTAGAAAACAGTTCCTCCAACTTTATCTTGGAAGGTCCTGATCCTGGTCCCTAATCGGTTCTAACAAATTCCTTCACTTTTTGACATAATTGCACCAGGAGTAGGAAACATTATAATCAATTATAATCGCATTTCGGGTCGGGTTTAACTTGGCTTCTTGATGATCCCATCTAAACTGGGAAGGCTATAGGAATCAGAGGAAGAGTCGGAAGCTCCAACTTTTGTTGCTGTGTTAAATGCAGTGCTCATTGTGCTATACGACCTTTTGAAGCTTACTGCCCCTAGCATACCCGTATTTGTAACAAAAGGGGGTGGATATGGCATGGGAAGCTCGCAGTCCTCTTTGCTTAACATCTCGACCACTTGTGCCATGGATGGTCTCAAGGCAACTGACGCTTGTGCACACAGAAGCCCAATTTGAAGCACTCTGGACACGCTTTCTACTGGGAAGTCATCTCTCAGGCAAGGATCAACAGCATCAAGCGGTCTATTTGATCTGTATAGTTGCCATACCTGAGGCCAAAAGTTGAAAGTTTTTTAGCTAAAATTGGTTGAGGCATTTCCTGATAAGTTTAAAGATGAGAATGATTGTGGGCTTGCCATCTGTAGAAGTGATGCAGAGTCCTCTGCCAAGGCATTGCATCTCTTGCCACTGACAATCTCAAGAACAAGTACTCCATAACTATAAACATCGGCCTTGTCAGTGAGTTGTCCTCGTATGAGATATTCCGGAGCCATGTATCCTCTGGTTCAACAAGACGGAAACAAACTTATATAATATAGTACGAGGGATACTTCCATTGTATGAATTGAAAAGAATAGAAGGCTTACACTGTCCCTGCGATTCCGGTGCTGAGATGAGTCTTATCAGGACCAAAGCACCGAACGAGCCCGAAATCTGCAATCTTGGGAGTGAGAGTCTCATCAAGAAGAAGATTGCTACTTTTGATATCTCTGTGGATTATTCTTACTGGTGAGCCTCCGTGGAGATATGCAAGCCCCTCAGCTGTTCCAAGTATGATTTCGAACCTTTCCCTCCAATTTAGAATTCTGTTTTTGTTCGTATCTGCACTAATTAAAAGCCATCACAGCCAATCTAAAATTGTCAATTGGGATTGCGTTAGTCTGTCAAAACATAAAGAGATCATGGCAAGATTTCAGTCCTAAATGAAACTGATGTGAAGGAGAAGCAATTACCAAAGAGCAGCAGATCGAGGCTCTTGTTGCGAACATACTCGTAAACCAGTAGACTCTCGGGGCCTTCAATGCTACAACCCAACAGTTTCACAAGGTTCTTGTGTTGGATTCCACTGATCAAATTCACTTCATTGAAGAAGTCATCTACCCATTGCCTTGTATTGAAAATCAACCTCTTTACAGCAACCGTTTGACCATTTGGCAGAGTCCCCATGTACACAGAACCAGCTCCTCCTTGACCCAATCTCCTTGATGGACTGAAGTAATCTGTTGCCTTTTCCAGAGTCTCATACTTGAAACTCAAACTAGATTTATTGAAACTGATCGAAATATTTCCAAGATTGTTGCGCTCTACATAACATCAAAAATATTAAGAACAGAAGTTCAGAACAATAAAGCATTTTCTTTCTTATTACCTAAAGAGGTCAAAACCTATCCAAATTGATATCTTTCTGATTTACTCTAAATGACAACTTGTGCATAATTATATGCCATTTCTATCTACTGTTTCTCGTCATCACCGTGAACATGGTACTATTACCTTCTCTGATTCTGGATAATCTTAAGTAGCTAGCATAGGTTGCAAAGATGGAGAGCATCAAGAATGCAGCTATCGCTAGAACAACTGCAATGGTGACTCCTAAACCAGAAAACCCTGAAAGATCAAGGAAGTGTTAGTAACTTAATGATGCCCTTTGGTAGTTCAATTAAACTGGAAGTGTCAACTCGGCAGAAGTCAAAGCAAAGGAAAAAGGCGATTTTTTTCTAATGGAACTCACCATGTCCATTTTCTGAATATCCCCCTTCATTGTAGAACTTCTCTGTGGAGTACCTCAAATAACACCCTGCATTCATACCTCTTCCTTCTCTATTTGGCAGACAACTTTTTGCAGCCTTCCCTGCCATTTCCAAACACTCTCTGCAACCTTCTTTTCCAGCACTGTCCCAGCACTGAGCCAAGGCATAAACTTTATTGCTCCGCACCACACCAAACCCTCCTTTTTCCACAGCTTTACTCGTTACGTTAGCAATTGCATATCCAACATGAGTAACAAAGTCTGACTTCTCAATGCCATCTCTAATACTCTGTACACTCTCATTACTACACTTTGCCTTGTCCATATCAGAGGACACAGACTCCTGAAAGAAGCTGTAGTTGTCATAACGTAAGAAGCAGCCATCAAAATAGATGCGACCTGATACAGAAGGAAAACAACGAGGAAGTTTGGTGCGAGAAGAAGCGTAACAGAGGAGGCAATCAGTTTGAGAGAGATCATAGTGACACTGTGCCAAGGCGTAAATAGGAACAGTAGGGTTGACATGGATGGTGGCGAAATGGGCATCGTTTATGAGCTTTGAGAGAGCTTCCATTTCCTTAACAAAAGTTTGCACGAAGCTAGCAGATTTAGCTGGTGATGGCCTTGAAGTGCCGCAGAAGAGACCAGACTCTGTAATTCTGGGATCAGACACCGTGAAAGAGACAAGAAAGGTGTGAACGAGAGCAGAAAGAAGCCATCTTAGAGCTGAGTGATGCATGGAAGCTCTGATGTTTAGTGTAGCTTCACTCTCTTTGTCTCTATACCTCTGTGTATCTCCGACTTGTGGGTTGTGCGAATTGGCAGAGCAGCAAATATTGATGGGGGAAAAGAAGATTTGCAATTGGATTTTGTCTTGTTTCTGTTTCAGGTGTTTCAGGTCTCTTTTTTCAGTACATTCATCCACTTTCCAGCTCTAATGAATGACTTTTGAGGAAGATCATATTGTCGGATTTTTGTTGAAGTACAGCAATTTTAATAGTTTGATACAAAAGTAAATAAATATTACATGCTATAATCAGCTTCAACTATGTATGAAACGAGTTAGGCAGGTGAAGCAGAAGGCCATGTTTTGTTGCAGGAAGTGGAGGCAGGTGTTGAGTACAGCAAGTCCACCTGGCACATTGCGAAGCACATTCATTCATTAACCAATAACGGTCACGGTCTCGTGGGCCCTCTTTCTTTGACATTGATCTATCTCTAGAAGAAGTCGGCAACACTACATATCTGTCTCAAATTTAATTAATTAGTCGGTTGAACCAACCGTCCGATGTAATTTCCATGTCGCCGCCCCAAGTTGAACACGTACGCCCTCTGTCTAAGAGCGCATAATTTTTATTATGTAATATTAACATAATATAGTTATTTAAGAAATAAGGATTATTAAAAATTAAATTATATTGTATTAACAATTTTATTTAGCATATATAATTAATATTTAAACTTAGTGTGAATTTCAAAAAATTTAAATAAAAGATTTAACTTCAATGACAATAAATTTCATTATAAAAATTACTTCGAAACGTAAAATTTATAGAATACTAGAAATCAATGTTATGAATATCGTATCGGTGAATTTGATTATATTATGATACTATACTGATACCGAATTTAGTTCTAGTACAATACTGTAATAGTACCGGTCAATACCGAATATCATTTTAGGAAGTTTTTAAATTATATAATAGTCAATAAATTTTTTTAATTACATAATATTCTTCAATATATTTTAATATATAATTTATAGTTTTACATCAAACTTATGTTTAAAAATCATAACAATAGAAATTTGGAAAAACAAAAACCTATTTATTTTTATTAATATTACTTTTCACATATTTCACATATAAATAATATTCATAGTTAATATGGAAAAAATCATTTAATCATTATAAAAATATAAAATTAAAAATAATACAAAATACTTAAAATGTTACAATTTCATCATATAATAAATAATAATTACATCAAAATATCAAATAAAAAGAATAATGAAGATTCATTACTCTCTAAGTATTACAAGAAGAGTTTGTACTAAGGACACAACCAACTAAAAGTAAAACCTGAAATAAAAATATGTACAATTATATTTATATTACTTATATAGAATTTAATATATACACAAATATAAGTGAAATTTAAAAAAAAAAGAGAAGAAATGAAATCATAAAAATTCATTCAATCAAATATCTACTCAAATTGTATCAACTCAAACTCTCATTTAGTATAAAACCTTCTTGAGAGGAGTCTCATCGTTATAATCATTTAAATTCATTACACCAAATGATATGTCAATACTTTCTTATCCAATATTATCTTCCAAGTTATTCTTATTTATCGAACTCGGTTTCTAAAAAACATAATCTGCCAAAAAATCAATATGGTCAAGACAAATTAGATATACATAAATACTTGTTTTATTAAGAGTACTAGTAGATAAATAAACTTAAATTATTAAGAAATTACAAGAAATTATATTCAACTTAAAAATGATAATAATGTACATTTCCTGAAATTTTAAACTGTATCAGACAAAGACCAAGTTATTCAATATTTTGTGTTCAAATATATTCCTTTAAAAAAATGAATGAATTCAAATTTGCTTCAATTCCTTTTACACTTTGTTGCAGTTACTCATTGATTTATAATCCGAATTGTAAACCTTTGTAAATCTGGAACATAAGTTTTGAATTGGTCCCATCAAGCAACAGTAAGATTAAAAAAAATATTATAAGCAAAATAAAGTAATGATTAACTTTCAACAAGTAACAAAGTGAAAAAAGTTATATACCTAAATTAAGTTATCTCTTTGACGAATAGTAATAAACATCCCAAAATTACCATAAACATTCTTATTAATCTCCATTTGTGAGCTTAAGAGAGTTTGCACCATCTTATGAGCAATAATAGTTGTAATAGTTAATAACATTTTCCTATTAATTTTAATTTTCTTTGTAAAACTTGATCTAAAATAGATACTAGAATTAAAAAATGCTCCAGTTGTAAACAAAAAATAGTAAAGTTGCCTTTCTCATATCTCATTGATAACTTCAAGATAAAGTGTATACAAAAAAAGACTAATTTTCATATTGACTTCGATTACTTCCTTCTTCTACTCTGTGACATCATAATGATAACCCATTGTTACATTCTTATTACTATCAACCAGAAGAAGCATTTTCACCAAAGGCTTACAAACTCGGATGACAAATTAAAATTGAGAGTAAAATTCATGTTCTTTAAGTATAATTTTAGGAACCTCTAATCCAATGTTAAACATAGCATGTTAAGGTGCAACCTACCTATCATTTGTAAAAATTACCTCATCCTATTCTTCATCAAAAAAAAAAATACAAAAGTGATAAGAAATTAGTTGCAATTCTGATAATAGCAGGATAACACAAAATTCTACCATTTGTGAAATCCTTTTTCGTCAAATTTAACTCATGCACGATTGTAGATGAACTTGCTTACTTTTTTTAAAAAACTTTTTGTATAGTCTCATCAATAATAAGAGAATATTTGTCATCTCCTATATTTTTCAAAATCGGTTTAATACAATGCACAGTACAAAGAGTCCAATAGAAAGAATTATATATGCTTTGTAATCTTCTTACAGTTGCTTTACAAGCAGAATCATTGTCAATAATAAATTGAACAATATTTTGTATCCTAACTTCATTCACAACTTCATCAAATATCTAAATTAGCGTATCAACATTCCTAACAAGGCCAGACACAGTAGTAGGCTTTAAAAATATTGTCCTATTTGCAGAATAAATCAAGAAAGTTATATGTTTATGTCTTCTATTTGTTCAACCATCACACATAATTGAATACCTTTAAATAGCCAAGTCATTTTTTCTATCTAAATAACCTTTTATTTCATAAACATAGCTGCTCAGAAGTTTACTATAGTCATCAATTGAAGGATTCTTGTATCTTGGATTGTAAGAGGCATTATTATCTACCATTGACTGATAATAATAAGACTGGGCAATAGTGAGTGTTATACCTTAATTATACCATCTAGCTATTGCTATGTTCACATTGTGAGCTGCTTCTCTAGATTGTAAGGTACTACAAATTGAAATATGAACTTTAAGAGTTGTTTATATATGGTACAAAAAAATTTGACATTGTCTTCTTTTTTTCCTAACATCATATGCAACATTTTTTTTCTTATTAGGTAGAAATGTCAACTTAAGGTTACTTGGAAAGCTAGAATCAACATATTCTAATATTCGTTGCTTAATTCAATACTTATGAACGTTTTTTCCCCCTTTCTGTACCCCATATCTATCTTAATTTGTTCCTTATAAAGTGATCATTGTGGTGATAGATAATTATAAAAAGAAAATAGAAATCTTGAGTTCGAGTCTCATTTCTTAAAAAATTCAAATATTCGTAGTTTTGCGTCCAAAACTTCTAATAATTATGTGATTGGACCTATCATCTGTAGTTAAGAAATATTTGTTATTACTATTACACAATAAAAGATACTTACTATTAGACCCTCTAGTTTCTGCCAATCTTATAGCTTCTGTCTTAAACATGTATGTCCATATCATCCAACTTCAAGACTAAAAATGAAGAATGATTACTAAAAAGCAAAAATAGGATGGGATTGAGCAAACTAAGAATTCAGTGTCGTCTTCACATTTTTCATTGGGTTTTGAGGGAAGAAGTCAGAAACAAACATTTGGATATGACCGAAGCATCCCTTTTTTTTCCCTCCAGTATAACCTTTTACTCCTAAAAAGGGCAGTTACTTGTCGTCTCCCATTTTCTACAACTCGAAGTCGAGGGTGTCCCAAAGTCAGCAATAAGCATTTTTGTACCTTTGTCTTTTCTAGACTTGATATGACTAGTAAGTCTGGAATCTGTTTGGTGCCCACTGCCCACATTTTCTTCTTTCCATTCCTGAAAGGCTGAAACACGTGCATTCTTGTTTTCTCTCAAGACCTTTTTCCCATTAAACTTGACAGATATGCGTTGGAGAAGAATATAAGCACTGCACAGACAAAGACAACAACGTTTCATCTTAGAAGGCAGATTTCTTCAAACTACGTAATCTGAAAAGATGAAAGGTTTACGGTAAAAGGTTTTGATGATATTCAACACTGCTTATGATTTTGCCATTTTGGCTATGAATTCAACGTTTCGAACACGAGTTCACATTCAAAAGGCATAATTCAACCAGAAGCGGAAATTAAATTGTACGAACTCAGGCTCCACTATAGAAGTCAAGGCAAGAGATGTACGAACTCAGGCTCCACTATAGAAGTCAAGGCAAGAGATTCAAAAACTTCGGCCACTTAAAAGGCTAAAATGGAAAGTGCAGATATTTCAACTTAACTACTATTCGCATGATACTGAAAATCCTATTAGAGAAATGGTTTATTTATTTTGGAAAATGAAATATAATATCGTATTAGCGACCCAAAAGAAATGTCAAGGTACGTTGCCTGTCCATTTAATCGAACCATCTAAACACTTTTAGTTCAATAGTTGTATTATGTGTATTTCCCAATTTCATTTGAAACGATCCGTCTGTTTATTTCCCTCCATAGCTCGTAGATTATAATATTGATGGTCAGTTTAACTATCACATAGTCACTGGAATTGCCCATTTTCAGCTTCAATGCCCATTCAATAACTCCCCCGTGGTTATGAAGTTATGTTGTAGATTGAATAGCTCTAGGATATTCCTCTTGATATCCTTAACGTAATCATGAGTGAATAATATGTGGTCTCTAGTTTCAACCTGTGGGTGGCAGAACATACAAAGGCTTGTTCCCAACCAATTCATCCTGTCATATTCCTCATTCATCCGTTTTAACCAAAAAGGTTCCTTCTTATTATAAAGTCCCCATATTCTTTTGACTATGAGTGTTTTGCATGTTACTCTTAGTGATTTTGTTCATAATGCTCCTTGTTGTTCAGATTTGCAAACATCATTCTATTTAACCTTAGGGCATCATTTGATAAATCCTATACCACTCCATAGATAATTCCTGACGATTCTTTCTCTGTCTTTGATTATCTTGACTGACATTGTTACATGAGAGCTCCAATAGATGTGCATACTGTTAAGGATTGAGTTTATCAATGGAATCCTTCTGACATAGGATAACCTTTTGGGCATCTAGCAGTTGGTTCTATTCATGACATCATATGGAGGTTTACAAGCATGATAGGATAGTTTAGAGGCTGATATTGGCAATCTTAGGTATTTGAAAGGAGCTTTAGGTAGTTGTATTCTTGAGATTTGTGTTATCTGTTCCAACTGATTTGAGGTCCTGGAGATAATGATTTGACTCTTTTTTTTGGTTTAGGATCAGTCCAAACATCCCTGCAAACTTCTCTAGACATTCTAAAAATATCTAAATAGATTGAGAATCAACACACACCTAAGCAAGGATCATCAACAAATGACAAAGTAATAAATTTATATCTTTTGCATTTGTAATGGAATTTGAAATGTCTTCCTTATGAAATATTGTGATCTATCATTCTTGTTAACACCTCCATTGCCAATGCAAACATGTATGGAGATAAGGCCTCTCCTTACATGAATCCTTTTGCTGCCTTCAATATGTTTGTAGCCTCCCCATTTACCAAAACAATTAAAGAAGGATTAGATTTGCATTGATAGATCTAATTTGTGAATTAAGTAGGGAATCCAGAAGCCTATAAAGTGTGAAGAAGAAACTCTCAATTGAGTGAGTCAAAAACTTTTGTTAAGTCAATCTTAATGGAACAACTCTTTATGGTTTTGTTGGTATAGTAATCCTTGAAGATCTCATCCAATCAACATATTATCTCCTATGCTCCTCCCTGCAATGAAACCAGATTGAGAAACATTAATTAGAGATTTCTTTAGAGGCTTAAGTCTTAGGGCAAGGATTTTAGAGATGATTTTGCAGAGGATGTTACAATAAGGAACTGGTTTGAAATCTTTAAAGGAAGTCGAATTGGGCATTTAGATATTAGGTAGAGGAAGGTCTTGTTTAGTTCTTTTAGGAGTGAGCCTGGGTTGAAGAATTCTTCGACCATACTACATATATGGGGTTCAAATAGTCCAGGATTTTTGAAAGAAAAGGCATTGAGTCCATCGAATCCCGGAGATTTGTTGGGGCTAAAGCTGAATAGGCACTTTTTATTTCAGTGTGGTGATTGGTACAAATAGGGATTTTGATTCAGTTTGGTTCAAGGAGAGAGTGATGAATTTTGAGAGCTGAAGGAGGAGTTGAGGAACCTAAGAAGGATTGGAAATGATTGTAAACTTCTTGCTTCAAGGCTTCTTGGTCAAAACATGGTGATCCATATGAGTCCAATATTACAAAGATTTTGTTTGTGTTTCTTCTATTTTGAATGCATTTGAAGAAATATGCTGAATTCTAATCTCCTTCCTTCAACCAGTTTGCCCGGGCTTTTTGTCTTAAAAGAGAGTTTTGACCTTTGAGGGACGTCAAATATGAAAATAATTTGGTTTTTCCCTTGTTTTTCAAATTTTGATTCCTAGGGTCTTCATATAGTTGAGACTGGATTTCGTGTAATTCCCTTCTAGTTTGTTCCACCTCTTATTGTATATCCATCTTGAAGCTTTGTTCAATTCTTCCTTGATAAGTTTTAATCTGATGATCAATTTTGTATGATTCAAATCCATCCATTAGTCTAATCAAGCCTCGCTTGATGATGCTTTCATAGCCCTCCATCTTTGTTAATAAGTTAGAGAACCTAAAAGGGGTTCTTAACTTCCTAACATACCGCTCCATATTAACTTCTACAGGGGTATGATCAGAAAAACCAGGATTATTGAACCAAATAATGTAGTTCTAAAAATTTGTCATCTAGTCAGAATTGACCAGTCTCTTTCTTAAGAAATAAGGATATGCCTACTTATTGGACCAAGTGAAGAAATTTCCTCAAAAAGTGAGGTAAACTAATCCTGAATTGCTTAGGCATTTTCTGAGATCAACATCCATTTTCTTTACATTGTTTCCTGGACCTTCGACTTTTGAAGGATGGAGTATGCAATTGAAACATCCTAATACAACCCACAGGTGTTTAATGTCTTTAGATAGTTCCTCAATATCCCTCCATAAGTTGTTTCTTTGAAAATCATGATTTGCAGCATATACAAAGGTAATTTGTTGTAGCATTGAGTGAACCTCCATATGTAGATATTGGTCTAATTGCTTATGACTAAATGCTTAAATAATTTTTGGTTTATATGCCACAATTATTCATCTTAGCTTATAAAAGATGTGGCTAAAGAGAATTTTCCATTGTTCTTCTAGGAACCCGAGTCCTTGATCCAAGGTTGACTCCTTGATCTTAGTTTCTAGTAAGCCTATTATGCTAAGATTTTTCTTTTTGATGTAATCTCTCATTGCTTGTTGTTTTTTGGGCCAATTTATGCTGCTTGTGTTTCATGCTACAATTAGGACATGTAAGGGCTTAATAAGCTCTTTCTTTTTTACTTTCTACTGGATCTTCTTCTTGAATTTTGCCTAGGACTGCATTCCTTATGTTCTATATCTTCAATGTGAAGTATTTCGAAATTTGGTTTCAAGTCATTTTGAGGGTTATTTTCAAGTATTTTAGATTATGAAGTATGGGTGATTATGTATTCTAGATCAATTTTAGTGAGATGAAAGATTTGCATAAGATTAGGTTCTTGGGGGGACATTAGTAAAGGTATGAAAATTGGTTTAGTTTTGGCTTAAGTGGGATTTTCTGTAGTGGGGTTTCTAGTTATTGGAACATTTTTGGTGATGAGCTAGTTGGAGATAGGTCATAAGCTGCACGTTGTGTAGTTATGTTGATAGGTGGATTTCTTTGAGGGTTAGGTTTCAATGGGATTCGGTCTCTTTCGGTAGTGATAATTCTTGGCTTCCAGATTTTCTTTGTCGGAGGTTGGTTAGGTTTTTAGGGATAGGTAATTGAAATCTTTGCTGTTCTGGTGTCTCCTTCTTCTCCTAATTTTTGAACTGAAAGTATTTTAGGAAGTTCTGCATTTTTGTCTATTTATACACACACTTTTGCAAAATCTATCCTCTTCATTGTTGTCGTTTACTCATCCAACCTTATAAGTTTCCCATTTGCACTAGCTAAATAGCTTATGCCTATTGTTGTCCAATACTCTAGTGGAATACTATAAAAACATATCCATAGAAGTATTGTGTTTTGTAAGTTTCTATCAAGTCTCATACATGGTGTGCATTTCTTTAAGAAAAATGGTTTCTCTCTCCAATGCCATGGTCCAACTTCCATGATAGTAGTCATTCCTGTAACATCTCTAAATTTGAATAGGAAGTAGTCTTCTTCAATTACGAAGACTTGTTCTAGCCCACATTTGCTCCAAAGTGCTTTTGCCTATGCTTTAATAACTAGATAAGTAGGTCATTTATTTATAAAAAGACCCACTGACATTGTTTTTCATTAGTTTACTCAAGCATGCAGGATCTCGACCGGAGGTGATACTATGATGGAGTCCTTTACTTCAAGAATTAACTTCAACTTCATGGAGGGTTCTCCATTATTTACTACCATGTTCCAAGCTTTGTTAGGATTTGGGGTTGGAGGGGATTTTGCAGTAGTTGAAGGTGGATGTTGTTGGATCCCGTTTCTGGAACCCAACTCTTGCTTGCGAAAACATGAACGCGAGCGTGCATGCATATTACCTTGGAGGGTTTTTTTTTTCATTCTTAATCCATTTGAACCCCTATTAGACATTATCAATTCATTTTCATTCTCATAACATCCCAAAAT
>JANZLC010000008.1:10072629-10088224 GCA_026413385.1 Erythroxylum gracilipes | reverse complement strand
CTTAACAATCGATTTGATGAAGTCAATACAAGTTTGCTTTTATGTATGGCATGTCTTGATCCTAAAGACTCCTTTTCCGCATTTGACATGGACAAATTGATTGAACTTGCAAAATTCTATCCATCAGAGTTTCCTCCTATTGCTTTAATTGAGCTTGAATATCAGCTTGGAAATTTTATCATTGATGTACGTATGGATAAGAATTTCTCTGAATTGAGTGGAATTGGAGACCTTGCTAAGAGAATGGTGGCTACAAGAAAGCATCATGTATTCCCTTTGGTTTATTTGTTAGTCAAATTGTCATTACTTTTACCAGTTGCTACAGCCACAGTGGAAAGAGCATTCTCCGCAATGAAAATTATCAAGACTTCACTTCGTAATAAAATAGGAGATGACCTATTGAATGATTGTTTAGTGTGTTACATTGAAAGAGATGTATTTGCAAATATTGACAATGATCTTGTTATGAAAAGATTTCAATCTATGAAAAGTAGGCGAGAATCATTGTAATTTTAGTTATTTTATATTTTTAATAAAACTTTATTTTTATTTAGTTTTAATATGAAAATTTTTGTAAAATTTATATTTTATTTGAGCCCCCCTATTTTAAATTTCTGGCTCCGTCACTGACTAAAGCCCTTGTGCAGTCGCTGATTCACTCCCAACAACGACTTTGGTGCAAACCCCGCCGGCGTCGTTTTTCACTTGCGTTTATACAAGGTCTCCTCTCTTTTTCACATGCACCATCTACGAGTTCCAAAAAAATGGATGCCGGTTAGGGCATCTAAAGGTGGGCCAGGCATTAGTCATTTACTTTTTGCTGATGACTTGCTGATTTTTGGTAAGGCTTCAGCTAAACAGGTTAAAGTGATCTGTGAGGTTTTGGATGTGTTCTGTATGGCGAGTGGGCAGAGGGCTAATCTTTTTAAGTCAAGAATTTATTATTCAAATTCTGTTTCTCAGGTTATGAAGTCCCGATTACAACAGTTGCTGGGAGTAGCAATTACTTCTAACTTGGGCAGGTATTTGGGTGTTCTGTTGTTACATGGTCGTTTTTCAATTGCTCATTATAGACATATTGTGAGTTCGGTAGAGACTAGGCTGGCTAATTGGTGTTCTAAATTTATGAGTCCCGCTGGGAAGTAAGTGTTTATTAAGTCTTCTATTTCTTCTCTACCAATTTACACGATGCAAACGGTTTGGCTACGTTCCTCTATCTGTGGTAATTTAGATCGTTTGGCTGGTGATTTTTATTGAGGTTCCTCGCAAGATAGGCGTAAGCTGCATTTAGTTGGTTGGAATTGGCTTATTCGGCCAAAGAGTTATGGTGGTCTTGCTTTAAAAAGTTCTAAATTAATGAATGTTGCTTTGTTGGGTAAGTTGGGATGGAAGTTATTTTTAAATGATTCTCCTTTGTGGGTGGAGGTGTTACGTTGTAAATATTATAATGGTGGGTCTATTCCCTTTTTTGCTAAGGGTTCAGATTCTAATTTATGGAAGGGGGTAATTAAAAGTTTTGATTTGTTGTTTCCTCTTTCGGTTTAGAGGGTTGGGAATGATTCTCATATTAGTCTTTGGTTTGATAATTGGTGCTCGGGGGGTCCTTTGGTGGATCATATGAATAGCTAGACAGTAGGGGAAGAACATTTTCTGGTAGCACATATAATTAATGATGGTTCTTGGGATTTTTCGGGCTTACATTCTGTAATTTCGGGTTATCTCAGGAAGGTTATTTAGGCAATTCCTTTGCCTTTGTTTACTTCGGTGCAGGATAATATGTCTTATAGTTTTTCTTCGAATGGTGCATATTCGGTTCGAGTAGCTTATAAAACACTTCTATCAGAAGAGGTGTCTAATGTTCTTGTTTCGTCTATTTTTTCTTGGTCGTGGAAGGTGGCTGGTCCACCGAAATTGAAACATTTCTTGTGGTTACTTGGGCACTCATGTCTTCCGACGAATTCTTTGAGGTTCTCAGGGGGTTTGACTACTTCTAATTTGTACGGAGTGTACTCTTTATATGCTGAGTCTCCTTTGCATTTGTCGCGTGATTGTAATCATGCGGTTGCATGGTGGCAACAATGGGATGTTTCTGATGATTTTTTTTATTGCGGAGGATTTGATTGATTGACTAGCTTTGAATCTACATGCTCGTGCTATGGGTCCTTTTGGTTTTTCCTGGGCACATTAGTTTCTGGCAGGTATTTGGTGGTTGTGGAAAGCTCGGAACTTATTGATCTTTCAAAAGGAGTTTATTTCCTTAGCAAATTTGAATGGTTGTGTCTTTAAAGTTGCAATGGATGTATCGTTGACTTCTGATTCAAAACCGAAGAGTCAAGGTGTGAGGCGTTGGATTGGTTGGACTGCACCGTCATCTGGTTAGGTGAAGTTGAATTGTGACGGTAGTTCTATTGTTAATCCTGGGCTGACTAGTGGTGGAGGGTTGTTACGTGAATCATTTGGTCGTTGGCTAGGGGAGTTTTCGTTTCGAATTGGTGTTTCAACTATCTTTGTGGGGAAGTTATGGTCCACTCGGGATGGTTTGATTTTTGCTTGGGATCACGATTTTCGACAGGTCGTGGTAGAATCTGACAACATGGAGGTGGTGTAGATGGTAACTTGTGGTGTTATCTCTTCACATCCTCTATCTGTTTTGGTTGTGGATATTCAAGTTTTATTTGCTAGAAATTGGAGTTGCTTTATTAGGTATGTGCTTCGTGAAGGTAATTTTGCAGCAAATTGTCTGGCTAAATTGGGTCATGGCATTTCTTCAAATTTTCAGCTTTGGAATGATATTCTTAAAGCCATCTCCTAAATTATATGGGTTGATGCCTGTAGTATTTCTTTTATGAGGTAGTTTTAATTTTTTCTTAGTTGTAATTAAAAAAAATGGTCATCAAATTAGATTTAATGAAACTCAATATATGTTAATTCTTAATAACCGGGTCAGTTAATTTAAGTTATATAACATTACAATTGAATAATCTAAATTTACTAAAAATTATTATAATTTAAAAGTTTTAAATATTGATTAAATATGTAATTTACATTTTAATATTTTAAAAAAATTCAAATAAACTTTTACTTACCGTTATGTCATGATAATACTTTTACACGTTATTTATAACACTATAATTAGCTACTTGATAAAGGGAGGACTTCTTTTTTTAATTAATTAAAATTAATTATTTCAAAATTTAAAAATAAAATTTATTTTTTGATGGACAGAAATATAATTACTATGAAATATATATTGAAATTAAAAATACAGATAATTTTGGAAGTGCATATTGGAAATTAATCTGAAATGTAATAAAAATCATAAGAATTAATTTTAGATATTATTTTTAAAAGTGAGAGACAAATAAATAACCAAGATCATGGCCGTTTCGTTAAGGAAAGGCTCCAGAGCGAACTTGAGCGACGGTCACGATTGACCCAACTTCAGGCAAGTCCGATGCAATCTCCCCCACAACACCAGACACACTCATCCTTCCTAGTCAAGCCATACTGAAACTAACAAGCAAGGCAAATCGTTTCTTTAAGTAGAGAAAGAAACAAAGCAAGCAAGCTCCGTCTTTTAGACCCCAACTCTCCGACGATCGAATGCTGCCAGCTACCACAGGCCACCGTATCGGCGCCGCCATGTTATCGTTGAAAACCTCCATGGTGCTCAAGCTCCATCGCTCCACCTGTAACCGTTTCAATGACGGCGGCTCTAGAAATCGCGTTCGTTTCCCTATCCAGCTTACTCGCACGGTTTCGCTTCGGTGTTTCGCTTCCTCTAGTGGATTTGATCGGGTTAAGGTGGAGAATCCTATCGTTGAGATGGACGGTAATAGCAATATACTTTGTCGTGTTCATTTTGTTTTGCGAAAAGTGGAGAGATTTTGAGATAAACTACGAGCATTTACGTAGCCTTAGGGTTTCATTTTAATTGAAAGTAAGATTGAACTTTTGGCACGTTATATTTTTTATTTTGACTACGGGAGTTTCTGGAAAAATTAAAGGAGGTTAATTTCGTTGAATATTTTCCTTTTCTTTTTTGTAATGCTTTAATTGTTATTTGATCACTAGGTGATGAAATGACGAGGATTATTTGGAAAATGGTGAAGGACAAGGTACACTTTTCGCGTTCTTCTCTTTCTTATTCTTCTTGGTACTTAAGTTTGTAAGTTTATATCGCGTATTTTAGCTGGATAGATAGACTCGTTTGCTTCGTATAAAACATTAGGTTTGTTTGTCAATTGCAGCTTATATTTCCTTACTTGGAACTGGATATAAAATATTTTGATTTGGGGATACTGAATCGTGATGATACTGATGATAAGGTTACCGTTGACAGCGCTCTGGCTACTCTTAAGTAAGTATTTGGACTGACTATCTGTTTACGCAGTATTGTGAGATTCTTAAATTTGATTGCTTGTTTTTTGTTTTTTTATTTGTTTAATGTTTAGACGAGAGAATAGATGGATAGGTGGACATGATTTTAGATGTACAGCTTCCGTGTATATACATTTTTGGACAGGCTTTATGCAAGGTTTCTTGTGCTTTTTGTATATGTTATTTCTATCATTTCATGGCGTTTAGTTTTCCTGAGCATGTATGCCAGTGTGCACAGAGACTTGATAATAGAGGTGAGGAATGGAAATGGTGTGGAGTACTAATTACAGAGAAAAAAAAGAAAAGAAAGAAGAATTGAATAGTTAGTTTCTTTGGGAAACAACAAACCTGTAATTTCGCACAGCATGGTGGACAATTCTAAGTTGTCATGTTCATTTTTTGGTACTTTACGTGCTGCAGGTATAATGTTGCTGTTAAATGTGCAACAATTACTCCTGGTCAGTGACTTCTGTTCTTTTATGGCTTTCCCATGTTCCGTTCTTCTCATTTTAATTTTTTCATTTCTGATTTTACCATTTCATAGAATATATGGTAGGAGTTGCTAATTCTGTTATGCTGATTTTAACCAGATATACTCATACATATATGCAATTTCTGTTTTTAATTTAATTTATTTTTTCAGAATAAAATTATTCAGTTTGTATTCTCCATGTGCAAACCTATTAATTTATTGTATTCTCTGCAGATGAAAAAAGAGTTAAAGAATTTGGCCTGAAGTCGATGTGGAGGAGTCCTAATGGCACAATTAGAAACATCTTGAATGGTTTGTATTTGAGGAATGCTTAGTATATCCATTCTTTGTGAGACAAGTTATGATAGTTGTACAAATAATTTGGTTTTGACTTCATGAAAAATGAATATGTTGATAATTTGGTTGCTTTGCTGGTGAAAACTACAACGGAATGAAAAATTTGCCTCATGAACAGCATAGATATGATAGTCTATAGGATGGAGGAACAGCATTCTTTATTTTTCCAGCGATTAAATTGGTCTTCTATTCAACTTTAAAAGAGGTATATGTCAATAGGCAATACGTTTGTTTGTTTGCTGGAAGAAATTCCCTTATTTGGTCTCTCCTCTTAAGTAGTTTGATACAAGTTGGCTTTCTTTATGAAAGATAACTTATTATCTGTGATTTCCAAGCCAAAGTGGACTGATGTATAGAAGTTCTTGAAATTTGTATATTAAATGGTGAAGAAGGCATATTTGGCATTGGCAACTGGAGTTAAGGAT
Source organism: Erythroxylum gracilipes (assembly GCA_026413385.1). Classification (NCBI taxonomy): domain Eukaryota; kingdom Viridiplantae; phylum Streptophyta; class Magnoliopsida; order Malpighiales; family Erythroxylaceae; genus Erythroxylum; species Erythroxylum gracilipes. The sequence continues at coordinate 10,082,590 of JANZLC010000008.1, read as the reverse complement.
ATAGTCTTATGTATTTTGCACTTTTGTCCAATGAGGGATTGTCTTTCTTTTTCAGGCACTGTGTTTCGTGAACCTATACTCTGTCGGAACATTCCGAGAATTGTTCCTGGTACTGCTTAGTTCCTGCTGTAAGCCCACTTTTTAATTAAGTATCATGAAGCACCATTCCATACTTAGAACCTATTACACAGGTTGGAAGAAACCCATATGCATTGGTAGGCATGCATTTGGTGATCAATATCGGGCTACAGATGCAATCATTCAAGGGCCTGGGAAGCTTAAAATGATTTTTGGTAAGATGATCTTAACATTATAAGAGAGACAACTCCTCTGCTTTCATCTTCTTATTTTCTTTTTTCTACTTACTGAGTTTATTTTCCAATTTCTCAGTTCCAGAAAATGGTCTCACTCCAATGGAGCTTGATGTTTATGATTTTAAAGGCCCAGGCATAGCACTTGCAATGTATAATATTGATGAGGTTTATTTTACTACATGCTATTTCTAAAATTTGGATTTTTTAAATTGTGATTATTTGTTTAAGATTTGTTATTTGAATTGATCAGTCTATTCGAGCTTTTGCCGAATCGTCAATGTCATTAGCATTTGCAAAGAAGTGGCCTCTCTACTTGAGCACTAAAAACACAATTCTGAAGAAATATGATGGCAGGTAATTTATTCTCATTGTGATGATCTTCTTGCACAGAACACCAGTTAAACTCAACTGGGTTTTTTTCATTTCAATATAACCTCCAATTTTTAATATAAGAGATCCTGTACTAAAGTGTTCATATTTATGGTGTTTCTACAGATTTAAGGACATATTCCAAGAAGTTTATGAAGAGAAGTGGAAGCAAGACTTTGAAGATCATTCCATTTGGTATGCTTATATTTGACGGTTAAGTATTGCTTTGTGTTACGCACTCACTTAAGCATTGATGGAAGTCCTCATGTACAGGTATGAGCATCGATTAATTGATGACATGGTTGCCTATGCACTAAAAAGTGAAGGTGGATATATCTGGGCATGTAAAAACTATGATGGAGATGTGCAAAGTGATTTGCTTGCCCAAGGTGCTGTAGTTGCTTGGTATCACTATTTCTCCATTTTTAAGCCCGTAACTATTTTAGTATCGGTGTTTACCATTCTCGTCACTAATGATTTACAGGATTTGGTTCACTGGGACTTATGACATCTGTGTTGGTTGGTATTCAACTCCTTTTTTTTTTTTCTTCAAACGATGCTGCCAACTACTTTGAATTTGTTATTTGGTGATATTTCTTTATCTCCTGCTGGCTTGCATGATGAACAGTTATCATCTGATGGAAAGACATTGGAAGCTGAAGCAGCTCATGGGACGGTAACTCGACATTTTCGGCTGCATCAGAATGGACAAGAAACCAGCACAAATAGCATTGCTTCAATATTTGCATGGACACGAGGGCTTGAACATAGGTAGTTTTTGCAGTTTGTATTAAATTAGAAATTTTTATTCTTCATCTTTGTCACTTACTGGCACCCTTCATAATCTCCTTTTCTCTCTCAGGGCCAAACTGGATAAGAATAAAAAGTTGCTTGATTTTGTTCACAAGTTGGAAGCTTCATGCATTGAGACAGTAGAAGCAGGAAAAATGACCAAGGATCTTGCCATTTTAATCCATGGCCCGAAGTGAGTAGAAATTCTCTGTATTTGGTTTTATGTTATGTTCCAGATTCACCTTTTATTCATTGTTTTGCATGCAGTGAGTTGCTTTCATCATGTAAAGCATCTTTTAAGCAGGAGCATTAATCCTTCACAAAACTTTGTATGTTATTAGCAGGTTCCGATTAGAGCTTCAGGCAATTCCTTGTAACTTTATTCTGGTTTTAGGTTTGTTGATTAGTAAGGATTAAATGCATATGGATTGTATTTGATGGTCTAATTCACATTGTGGGTCAGTTTTGGGGGGATCAAATCCTTTGTGCCCATAACCCTATGCCAATCCTGTTCCCGACAATGTCATCCACACAAATATGTGGGACCTAAAAAAATGTGTGGATAAGATTGTCTGAAATAAGGTTGGCACAGGGTTATGGGCATTGAGGATCTCGTTCCCAGTTTTGGAGGTAGCTGCATTTGTTAGAAAGCGAAATGGTTGAAATAATATCCTGGCTTGCCCTCGCTTCATCTCTCACCCTGCATCTCCTTTTGGTGGCAAATTGTCTGCAGCTTCATTAGTACGTCACATTGTTGTTAACTACCAATATTCTGCCGATGAATGTAGGGTATCACGGGAGTTTTACTTGAACACTGAAGAATTCATTGATGCAGTAGCACAAAATCTGCAGTCAAAGCTTCGGGAACCCGCTGCTGTTTCAGTAGATAATTCTTAGTCAGATTATCATGTTCGAGATTCTGTTTCATCAAAACGATGCGATTTGTTGAAATAATCCTTAATTTTGTTTAACAAAATTGATTAGATAAGGCTCAACATTTTCCAAGCAATATACTTGGATGGCATGATTCTTTAGAATCTCCGTTGAGGGTTGACCATAGTCTACAGGAGGTAATATCAAGTGAATTCACAAATTGTTCTTATATTTTCACTCCCCAATTGTATATGAGATTAAGATAAGTACAAGTGCATTAATTACTGCCTTGGTCTGAAATCTTTCATCAGATTACTTACCTTCTTGTTGTCTATTACTAAATAAAACCCGGTTTGTGAACTTCTTACTGGAAGGTTGAGGATCAGACAATGGGAATATTCCAGTATAGGAAATGGCCAGTTCTCATTTCACCAAACACTCCCAATTGAATGCGAGAAAAGAAAATCAATTAAAATGGAACGTAATAACGAAAAACTAAAAATGCCAACTATATTGATGCATGGGTCGTGTTCTGCTGCAATAGATGTACTATCAGTCACCCTAGGAGAAAGATCCACGTAAAGAAAGAAGGCTATAAGCTTCGGAAGAAAACCTTTGATTTATATTAGAAGGTAAAGAAGACATAAACAAAGTTGAAGATAAATGAACAAGATCGGTAGATAATGATTTCGTATAGGCTTTCCTTCTTACTCACTTCTCTAACCAAGAGTCAAAAGTTACTCGCCTGACAAGATTGTAAGATTGACTATGTTTTCAAAATTAAGCCATGTATTGTGGACTAACTCTCTGTAGCAAGGTTGCTAACTGGATTATCGTTTAAAAAACCAAGGGATACAGTATACCGAAATACTCAATTGACAACTATAAAAAGCACACCTGATGATAGTGTTATTTATTTATAACCAGGTCCAGTCCACCCCAGAATCCAGAGTTGGGAAGAATCAACGAAGAACTAAGCAATATGCTCAATACAGGGCGGTAAATTACAGAGACTCTCCGAATCCCCGAGGCTGAAGTTGAGGGGGCACACAAAATAATATTTGCCTACTCAACTCTTATCAACTCGGCCTCTACAAATAATTCCCTCAGTGTCACCCAAAACATTTGATTTGACATTTGGACCTCATTTCATCCAATTTCCTTAATTCGTTTGTATGTATAAAATATCAAAGCAAGAGGTACTGTCCGTTCAGCACCAAGGTGAAGCAGGCAGTTGCTCAATCAACTTGGGCCTCAAGTCAGTACAAAGCTGTGGAGTTGGACGTCGAAAACAATGAGGAAAAGGACATAAACAGCTGTGAAGACAATGTCATAGAGAATGGGGAAGAAGAAGGCTCAGAGGAAACTATCAGCTCCTCCGCTAAATCCAGACCCGAGGCAATATAGAGGCATGAACTTTGAAGAAACTGAATGTTCATTTGGAAGAGAGATGAATATTCACTTATTTCTATAAACTGAATATTCATTGACAGCAACCGCTTAGAAAATTTGGATGTCCCGTTTGTTTTCTCCTTCCTTTTCTCAAGCGGAATGAAAGAACGTCTATTGTTACTTTGGCGGAATGTTTTAAATTGTGGACAGCCAAAGTTACCTTTGGGAGGTTCCGCTGTAGCCACAATTTTGCTAGCATTCGACTCCAGTCGTAGGTTGTAATGTCACCTGAGCACCATTATTTAGTATCTTGCTTTTGTCTTTTTACTTACGGATTGTTTGGAAATTTTTGAATTTAATTCATTAACGAATTGGTTTCAATTATATTAATGAGATTGAATTGAATTCAATTTTCACAATTTTAAATAAACTCAGCAATAATAGAAATGAATTCAATTACACTGTTTGAAATTAGAATGAATATAGTAAAAAATAAGAATGAATATTATTATTATTATTATAATGGTTGGTTAAGAGGAAGGATGATTACTATTACCATTAACAGTAATTGATTTAAAAAAATGAGAAATAACAATTTATTATATTTTAATTAATTAATTAATCATATTTTAATTACTTATATTGTAATTAATCAATTACAATATATTAATTAATTAAAACATTGTAATTGATTGTAATTAATTATATTGTAATTAATTAATTACAATATTTTAATTAATTATTGTAATTAATTATTAATAATATTTTAATTAATAGTCTTTGGAATCTAATCAAATGAAGCACAAGAGAGTGAGAAGTAAAGTAGTCTAAAGAATGAAAGAGCAAAAGGACAAGACATTATATCAAGCTTCAATGTAATTGAATTCCTATACTTGGAGGAGTGAATTCAATTTATAAAGAAGATGAGTTTCAATTATATGCATGAATTGAATTCATTCCATTTTTATGTTTTCAAATAGCTGAATTGAATTCAAGTAATTCAATTCCATACTTGAATTCAATTCAGCCCTTTCCAAACGGGCTGTTAACAGAAAAAAATCATGGACTTGGGTGAAATCTCAGCACCATGGTGCATAACACATTCCGATGTACAGTGGTGGAGGTTGATGAGGGGTACTACTATTAGTCTCCCTTGACTCTACCTTAAATTAACACGCATGGATCAATTTTATGAATGATTCTTTTTGTGTTGTTAATAATGATTCTTTTTCTGGTTGTTAATATCTTTTCTTTGTATTTTTTTCTTCATTCTCATTTCCTTTTTATGGTAACTACTTCTAGGAAATATTGAATTATGGCCTAAACATGTTGAGATCTTTTTCAGTTTTATCATGATATATTAGATTTTCAGAGAATTTCATATTGGAATCCCAATTTGAGATTTTCTAGTATGTGCAACATCATTCTTGATTCTTAAAGAAATATATTGGAGTTGAGCTTTTAAACTTGACCCGACCAAATCTAACTTTTGGCCACCTAGAATTCGATAAAGTTTCAAGTTGTCCAAGCATATCTTGACCTTATCAAAATTTAGTCTATTTGAAGACTAATTAGGTCTAATATCAGGACAAGCACTTCAAGCCCAATTAAGTTTAAAGCTAGATTTATGTTTGAAATTTTTGTGTGTGTTGGATTTGGATGTTTGGACTTGAGCCTAGCCTAATTATTGCCATCCCTAACTATTATAATTGGGTATCTAGCTAACCATTGTCAATAGCACCCAAAATCTCTATAATATATTTGCTCTTCCTCTCAATGAATGGGTAGTAAGCTAAAACCAAGCTACATATTTGTTCTTCCTCCCTATTAGCCATCACCATTCGCCGCTATCGTCTGAACAATGGACAAATTGCAGTCTACAAGGTTTTCAATTTTTTAGATCCAGATCCAAACCACCCTTAATTGCATTTTTTTTGTATGTTTTAAGTTGCTTGTTTTTGCTCCAAATTGCAATTGCATTGTATCGGTTTTATTATGTGCGTTTTGTGAATGGTTTATAAAATATGTATTAGGCAATTTGAGTTTAAGAGTTGGAATTATTTGTATGAATTGATTCAATTTCAATGACATCTAGGCATTGTAAAGTTATAAAGAAATGAGATCAAAATAATATTGACATAAATTATGGAAGAATGTTTAAGTATTGTGATTTGTGAAATGTGTATAATTCAAGAACATGTCATATTATTTGTTATTTTATTAATCATAAAAATGAGATTAAAATACATTCATTAAGTTGTTAATTAATTTATATAAAACATAAAATTTACTAATTATTGTTTGTATATAAAAAGTATTTAACATACAATTAATCATTTAAATATAAGATTGAATATATGTAATTAAGTTAAGAAAATTAAATGTTTGCATTTTTATATTGTTTATTGTTGTAATTAGGAAATAAAATTACAAATATTAATCTTATCTTATGAATAGCAAATACACTTTCATCATCTTATCTTATGGGTAGTTAAATATATAGTAGAAAATAATATGTGAATTTATTAATTTAATTTTAACACGTCTTCATTTATTTTTATAAATAACTGGAAGGAAGTTCAAGTCCTTCTAATGATTCAACCACTTTAAGAAGATTCAATGATCCAATTTATGCTTGTGCAAGTTTGGTTTCTAGAATGAAGAATCATATAATTTGTTTGTTGTAACAAGCATTTGAAGGTGGAGGAATCAACAAATTAAAGAAGCATTTAGTTAAGGTAAAAGGGGATATAGAGCCTTGTTAAAAAGTGAGTCATAATGTGAAATGACAAATGAAGACTTTGCTTGAAGACTATCAAAATGAGAAAGATATAAGGTAAAGATTGAATTATAAAATTGGTAGTGAAAGCTCTTTTGTTAGTGTTCAGAATGATAGTGGAAACGTTGAAGGTAGTAGTTTTCCTACTCAACAAGAAGAGAATTTTACACCTGATGTTAGGAAAAGAAGAAGACAGGAGTCTAACTTTTTTGCACCATGAACAACTTTTAGAGTGCCTTACAATCTTGAGAAATGACTTATAATATGGATATGACAATGGCTAGGTGGTAGTATTGATTCAGGTATAACATTTAATGTTTTCCGGTCTTATTATTATCAACCTATGGTAGATGTTATTACCTTTTACGGTCCAGGATATAAAGCTTCTTTAATTAATAACTATAGAAGTAAACTTTTAAGTAGTTTTGTTTATGAGATTAAAAGTTATTTTGATAAAGGAAGAATGACTTGGGCTACTTTTAGGTGTTCAATCATGTGTAATTATTGACTAAATAAAAGATATGAGCCTATTATTAATTGTTTGGTTTATTCTCCAAAGGAGACAATATTTTTGAAGTCTATTGATGCATCTAGCCTTGTTAGTCTATTTGAAACAGTTGACGAATTTGTGAGTGAAGTCGGGCCAGAAAGTGTTATCCAATTCATTATTGATAATGATTCTACTTATAAAGTTGCTAGAAGATGATTGGAAAGCAAGTATAATTCTTTTTATTAGATTCTTTGTGTTGCACATTACATTGACTTGATGTTAGAAAATATAGGTGATGATAGGTATTTTCCTACTATTAATTTGATTACGCAAAAAGTAAAAAAAGTGATCAAGTTTATTTGCAATCATGCACAAGTCTTGAATTTAATGAGAAAAAAATTTCACAATGGTAGGAATTTGTATCGTCCTGTTATTCCAAGATTTGTAGCAAATTTCTTATCACTTCAATGTTTTATTATAATGAAGAAAGAGTTGAGACAAACTTTTAAGTGATAAGTTGGTTATATCTCAACATACTAAGTTCAATGCTAGAGTTGAGTTTTCTAGAATTATACTTGAAGATAATGAAGTTTTGTAACAATATCAATTTTTCTTCTGAGTTTGTGAGCCTTTAGTGAAGGTACTTCATTTGGCGAGAAGGCAACAATGAGTTATTTTTTTTATGCCATAGATAAGGCAAAGGAAGCAATCAAGGTCAATTTGAAAAATATGCTTTCTTTGTAAACACCTTATCTCAGAGTCATCAATGAGAGATGAGAATGACAACTTTACTCTCTGTTGTTTGTAGTTAGGACATTTTTGAATCCTAGTGTCTATTTCATACCAAGTTTTACAAAGAAAACTGAAGTTAATAAAGGAATGTTATTAACTATTACAACAGTTGTTACCCACGAGATGATACAAGATCTCCTAAGCTCACAAATGAAGATTTATAAGGATACTTTTGGTGATTTTGGTATGTCAATTATTGTTCATACAAACTTAATCCCGGTATATATATTTTTTTCACTTTCGTTACTTGTTAAAAATTAATCATCACCTTATTTTATTTATAATACTACTTTTGTTGTCTTATAGTTGCTTGGTAGGAAGTAGTGTTCTAGAACTGCAAAAATTGCAATTCAAATTTCAAGTCAAAATGTGAGTGCAATAAGGTGTGAAATGAATTAGAGCACATTTGAATTCATCTATTCCAAGAACAGAAATAGATTAGAGCACAAAAGATTGGATAACTTGGTCTTTGTTTGATACAATTTAAAGCTTTGGGAAATGTATGTTATGATCATTATTAAGTTAGATATAATTTCTTATAATTTTTTAATAATTTAATTTTATTGTTTACTAGGACTCTTAATAGAACAAGTAGTTCTGTAGATCTAATTTGTTTTGATAATATTGATCTTTTGCTGGATTGAGTTTCTGAGGAATCAAGTTTGATAGATGAGAGTAACTTAAAAAATAATTTTGGTTGGGAAAGTATTGACATGTCATTTGGTGTAATGAATTTGAATGATGGTGAAGATAAGGCTGATGAAGATTTTGTATCAAATGAAAATTTAGGTTAGTGCAATTTGAGCAAGTATTCAATTAAATGAAGTTCCTGGTTTTGTTTCTCCTCTTCTTTTAATTTCACTTATATTTGATTTATATGTTGAATTCTATATATGCAATATAATTGTAAATACTTTTGTTTCAAGTTTCAGTTCTAGTTGGTTCTTCAACATGAATTCTTGCTATAAATTGTTATTGTTAGAGAGTCATGGCTATTTATTATTCTTTTTATGTGATTTTTGATGTAATTATTGTTTATTATATGTTGATTAAATGATCTTTTTCATATTAATTGTAGCTATTATTTATATGTGAAATATATGAAAAATAATATTAATAAAAATAAATAAATTATTGTTATTTTAAATTTCTATTATTATGATTTTTAGAGAAATGGTTGATATAAAATTATAAATTATACGGTACAATATAATAAAGGATTATTTTATAATTTTAAAAAATTCAGGGATTATTTTAAAAAATTAAAAATGACCCAAAACAGTACCCGATATTGATTGATGCCAGTATAGTATTGTATCAAAACTAAATTAGATATTGGTACCTGTATAGTACTTGTAGCATTGCATAAGAGCCCAATCCTATATCAACCTGAACAGTCACAAGCACAATCCTCCATTGACTGTGGACTTCAAACACTCAGCTCTGTTTTAACAATTTCGATAGGCAAGAGATAGCAAGTCATGTATAAGGCAGTGATTAGATACCTCTTGCTGAAACCGAAGCTGGAAATTTAACCAATAGAGCTCAAAACACCACCGAAACAAACCCAGATTACAACAAAGGTGATATTTGACGTTATCAAGGAACACAATCCTATCATCGTTTCAAAGACTTGGGAAAAGTTTTAATTACTTGAGATTTTGGTAAAGTTATTGCCTTTTCAGATATGCACTGTTATGGGACATAATTTGTAGCACCACACTTCCACAAGACACGTATCTGACATCCTGAGAGATATCCGAGACCGTTCCCCATAAAGGAGACATGCAAGAACACTCATTTAGTCAAAACTCAGTACAATTTTTTTTTGAAACCACAATCACAAATATAATATGCGGAAATCAGTAATCAATTTGGGTTTCATTCATAAACATCTTCAATCAACACATTACAATCAATAGAATTTCAATAGCCAATTCGGGCCTACTACAAATACAAAACACTATTTTACAGAAAATTGCGGAATACAAAGTTATACAAGAAATAGGATAACACTTATGCAGACGTGAACTGATCCCGACCTCTATCTCTGACTTGCATGCAATAGGTATACTCCCGTTTTCCTAACGGGGTATTCTTCTGATCCTGAAAAATAATTGTAAATTTTGGGTGAGTTTTGCGAACTCAATGAGTGACCAT
>JANZLC010000008.1:10030236-10045635 GCA_026413385.1 Erythroxylum gracilipes | reverse complement strand
TCTATCACACTGCCTGTATATTGTTGCATGGTTATTATTCAAAATAATATGAATTTCCATCATAAAACTTTGGCCTTTTCTCCATCCACCGACAGCCAACACAATTCTCATATTCATCAACACAATTACACAAACCCCAATTCAATCCAATCCACAAGACCACATCACAAGACCACAACGCAATCACCAGAAATTTTTTGAAACACCAAAGTCCAAACAACAGATAAGAGAAGAGATTAACGAAACAAAATCAACATCAACAGACCCAAAAAAAATTTAAACCATCGGGGTCGGGTCTTCACTCTTCGGGTTGTGGGTTGTGGCTTCGGGTTTTGAGGTTGTTCAGCTGTGAGCGTCGGACGGTCGATGAGACGGTGACTCGGTGGTGTGGTGGTGCGGCGACGACATGTTGTCGATGGTGTTGCGGTGGTGCGGTGGATCTTCGGGGACGCAAACCCAGATCGCGACTCCGACGACGACGAGGCGAGAGGAGAGTGATGAGAGCAACCGGAGAAGAGAGCAAGCGTCGGCGGCTATGAGGAGACCCAGACGGCGAGAGAGAGGTGAGAGCGAGAGTGAGAGAGAAAGTCAGAGATGGTGAAACTTGAGAGAGAAGAAATGGGAGATGTGGTAGTCGATGGGTGGGGGGGAAAGGGTTAAGTTTAGGTTTAAAAAAAATAAAATTGCAATTAGGTCCCTAGGGTTTTTAAATTTTACGGTACCGGCCAGTATGGTCCGGTATTGCCGGTACCGACCGAAAACCACCGGTACCGACCGGTATTTTTGGCCGGTACCGATGGTGGCCGTTCCGTTCCGATTTTCGGCCGGTACCGACCGGAACGGAACGGAACTCATATCATTGCTTTAATCTGTCAATCATCACCAAAACAATTATACCCTAACCATCAAAAGTACTCATAAAAATTAGATTTTTTTGAAACTCAAAAAGGTATACGGCATTTAATGTTCCAATAATTTCATCGTGCATTTTGATATGCACTAAATCATCGCCTTTGAAAACATACTCTCTATCATCACCCAATCAAATAATATCATTCCATTCTTTAAAATAATAGAATAAGTCCTTATTGAAAGTCATATGACAAGATGTGATACTGTCTATCTCCCGCCAATTTACAAAATTAGAATTACTAACCATTAAAATATGACTGCCTTTTCCATTCTCTTCATTGGAAGTGTCTTAAACTATAGCAATACTTGTTGTTCCTTTTTTTTTTTCCTTTCCCTTATTCCCTTCTTTTGTTATCTTTACTGTTATAACATTAAACAACTTTCCGTTCTAGGTTATGACCTGCTCCTATTTCTATTCGACTATATACTTTCTGACATCCTAAAATGTTATTTTTGTTATAAACGCTTTCTAAGTGATCTCTTGATATTTACTTTCAAATTGTTTATATTACAAAACAGTAGTTGTTTCGTCGACCACTTCTCTAAAGTCCTCATCTCCCAAAATTAACAGTATTACGTTGTGCGCCTTTTACTACATCTCTTCTTTCTTCGATGCTCCCAAATTCTTTGACATTTTTTCTTCTCCTTCTAACATTGTTGCACATTCCTGTTGAATAAGAACGACCCTCATCTTCCTATTGATAAAATCATTCGATCCAGTTAATTTTTCAATATCGAATCTGTGAAAAGATATCTTGACATCAAAACCTATGCTTTAATACCAATTGTTGCACAAAAGAAATATAATGAAGCAAAAAATATATAATCTATATGGTTCGACCAATATGTGACCTATGCTCATGTGCAAGAAGATATTTTTGTTTTATTTTTTTGGTAAAATATTTTTGTTTTATTATTAAGAGAAAGGCTATGTAAAGAGAAGTATAGCAATAACCACCAAATTACACAATTCCTAACAAAGTATTTATAAACTCGAATTATAAGTAAGAATTCCAATTACAGTGAAACTTTGTTTTCACATAAGCGTAGGGTCAATAAATTTGTATTCTTATAAATGTCTAGTGTTCAGCGAACTTCAATTTTTACATATGCTTAACGTCAATGAAATTCTATCTCCACCAAAATTTAAAGCATATCTCACAATGCATTTTTAGGGGATTCTTTATAAAAGAAAATACTTATTACTAGTGTTCTTGTGAGACCCTTGGATCTCAATTTACAGGTGAGCTGTAACTTTTTTAATCATAATCTAGGTCCAGTATTGTGTTTATAATTTACGTGTGCTTGTGGTCAGAATTTGAATATTCATACACTAGTCAACAGGTTATGCTAATCAGCAGTTTTGAATCACAAATATTGGGTGCTAATACACGAATTCCTGTTTGGTAGATATACGGACAAGTGATGTACTCCCTGAATCGTATGAAGTTCATGAATGGAAAATAGATGGTTCCCAGGACGAAGGTGTTTTCCATGTAGCATAGGAACCAATTTGGAGGCCGTAGGCCATGAGATGAACTTGCAACGCTTGTCAACCACCATCTGTACTCTTCTGATTAATCTTAAAATTTAGACCATCAGCAATGCGTACCCTTGCAAATAACTTCTATCCACAAGTCCCTACAATGACATCTTTTGATGTTCTGCTTAAGATTTTTTTCAATCTACACTCTCTGGTCATCAGTTAACCACTTAATATACATTTTGTCTTGTTGTACAAGTAGCCCAAAGCTTTGGAAGTTGGTTGTCATGTTATAATCAATAAAAGCGTTTTTTGTGTGTTTCCCATGTGCTACAAATAATTATATCAAGTTTGTCAGTCATTAGTTGCTAACCCTATTTTAACTTGGGCCGAAGTTCAGAACATATGAATCACAAACCTTGAGCAACCAAGCTGCCAAATGCAAATCAAACACATTTGTGATTCATTCGAAGTCTCAAGTCTACATTATTCTTTCTTTCTTGTACCTCAAAGATGCAGACTGCAGCTTTAGCTCTGTCTCCTTCCACCGCATTTTTTAAACTAAAACCATATGGCGGTTCTAACCCCATAATTAGTCAAATAGTGAACTCGACTTATATAAAGCCACTTGATGTTACTTCTACTGGAAGAGCTTTAGTTTCAGGTTCCTTATATGGATTTAATACTCCAACTCCAGCTCCCTTTTCAAGTTCAAATCGTGGATTTGACGGTTGCAAGTCTGGAGCCGCCTCGGTTCCAGAGAGTGCTGGTGAGGCTGAGAAACCAGGTGACCTGGTTCGGACTTTGCAGCTGGGGTCCATGTTTGGCCTTTGGTATCATTTGAACATCTACTTCAATATTTACAACAAACAGGTTCTTATTTTCTTATCTTCTTTCAGCAAAATTGAAGCTAGTATAATTTTCGAAAAAAAAATTGATGCTAGTATTCTACGGAAATGTGTGATTGTACTCTTAACACGACCCAAGTTCTAAATTTTGTTCGTCTAGTAACGCAAGATACCCACGTTGGTTCCGTTCTTGTGTTGCCGTTGTACAGGTTCTTAAAGTCTATCCATTTCCAGCAACTGTTACTGCCTTCCAGTTTGGTTGCGGAACTCTTATTGCTATCCTGATGTGGACATTCAACCTCCATAAGAGGCCACAGATAACCCGTTCTCAGGTACTTCCCTGCAGTTGTCGCCGGTACCTAATGGCCTACCAAATAAAAAAAAAAAAACTTAAAATGAATTATAATAATTTATCTAATAAAATCTGTGATTATTGATTAGGTAACATTTTCGGATATTTTATCATAATGGTCTTCATTTACGCACGAAATCTCTATTCGGTGTTGTAACTCTGTGCCGGTTAATCTCATTTATTTGTTCTCGTATCAGTAGCTCTGTAGATTTTGCATTGACGAGTTAACTCTTCAGTTTGCAGCTATCCTGCCGCTAGCGTTAGCTCACACATTAGGCAACATTCTGACCAACATTAGTCTTGGGAAAGTCGCCGTTTCCTTCACTCACACGATCAAAGCTATGGAGCCCTTTTTCACAGTCCTATTCTCATCCTTATTCCTTGCTGAGTTAAGAACTAACTAAAGAGATAGTGGAATAATTTTTTTTTATATAATCAAGAATAAATTCTTTTTTAAAAACATGGGATCGCTGAGACTTTTTGCCATCCGGTTTTCAGTTGTACACTGAACATTTTTGTTAAAGAAGCAATATCTGTACTTTCTTTAGTCCATACAGAGATGACCCATCTTGGGCTTTTGGTCTGATATTTGCTTGCATACTGGTCCTAAATTAATAATCACTTGGCCGCTTTCACTTGTTCACAGACGCCCTCTCTTTTGGTACTTTTGTCCCTGGTACCAGTAGTTGGTGGAGTGGCACTGGCATCGTTTACAGAGGCCTCTTTCAATTGGTAATAGGTCATTTCTTGTTCATAGAGTTTCTTCTTCTTATCCTTCTTGTTCTTTTTTTATTTTTGTAAGAACTACCCAGATCGATTTCGGCTACTTTACTTTTTAAGTTTTGTATTCTGCTGAGAAATAGGATTGGATTCTGGAGTGCAATGGCTTCCAATGTGACTAATCAGTCAAGAAATGTACTTAGCAAAAAGTTCATGGTAAATAAAGAGGTAAGTGGCAGCTACTTTCTCAGTAACTAGTAGGAATTATCATAGTTTACGTCATTGGCCATGCCCTTTCAATCGTTTCTAACAGGAAGCTTTGGACAACGTCAATCTGTTCTCAGTAATAACCATCATCTCTTTCATGCTTCTTGTTCCTGTTGCAATTTTCGCGGAAGGGTTTAAATTCACTCCTTCATATCTTCAATCTGCTGTGAGTAGTATAATAAAAAGCCTGATTGTCAAATCTCATTCACAATCTCTAACTACCAAGGCCACTCGTTTGACTTCTTTTATTGTACTCGATGTTTCAGGGTAACCAAGGTTTGGATGTCAGAGAGGTGTTCATAAGATCTCTTCTTGCAGGGTTCTGTTTCCATAGTTACCAACAAGTAGGAATCTTCATACCCATTTCCTTTTGGTTATACCGTTTTCAGTTTGTGATTCTGACTTCTCTTCCACTTTTGATTTGCTGTTTCATTTTTTTTTTTTTCCTGATTTTGTACTCTCCATTTCTGCAGGTTTCTTATATGATACTGCAGATGGTCAATCCTGTCACTCACTCTGTAGGAAACTGTGCGAAACGTGTGGTGGTGATAGTCTCATCAGTTATCTTCTTTAAGACTCCTGTCTCACCAATAAACTCTATTGGTAATTTCATTTTTCAACCCAGTTGTGGCAAATTAATGAAGATCGCAGCGTTCTAACAAGCTGGTTCTTCAGATGAGAAATTTGTGATTTCTAATTTCATGGATAATATACTATTGGTTGGTTTCAACTTCAGGAACTGCCGTGGCACTTGCTGGGGTGTTTTTGTACTCGAGAGTGAAACGCATAAAGTCAAATGCAAAGGCTGCCTGAGTTCTGATATCACAAAAAGGTTAATCAAAAAACGGTATAAATAATCAAATTCCTTTCAATACAAAAGCTAATTTGAATACTGATTACGGGTTTGGCTTCAAAAGAAGTACAAAAATTCGATTGGTGATATTTTGAAACTGTCATAAAAAGGTCTCCCTCACACTTTCTTCTTTTGCTTTTCTATTGTTATTTTATGCTTTTATTTCTCATTTAATTTCTAAGTTTTTGTTAAAAAACAAAAAATTGTTTATTGATAAAAGTTAACTACCCAATGCAGCACAAGGCTCCTTGCTCGGGAGTCTTTGAGAGAGTCATAATATACACGGTCTTTTCTTTATATTCTTACATAGAGGTTATTTTTATAACTTAAATTTGTGACCTTATGGTTATAAAAGAATAACCGGTAAATTCATTCTAAAAAATTTGTTGATTAATATTTTAATAAAAAAATTAATGATTTATTTAGTTGAAATTTGTAATAAAAATACTGAAAACAAAAAAACATGTTTAATTTTGTCATCATATTTCTTGTTTTATTTTTTATAATATTAGACGTTAATATTAAATTCTAATTTAATTCATTTACTAATGTATCACATTTTATTCTTAGATTAATTATTATCCAAATAAAAAGAGATTCATCATTTTGTACGACGAAGTAGAGCCAAAGTCATATAGCATTAAGACTTAAGTGAACCAAAAAGAGTTCCTTCTAAAATTCAAGTGCCAAGCACAAAACAAATCATGAAAAAGAGGTGTACTGTGCATAAAGAGTTCCATCTGAAGTAGGAATTGAGAGTTCTTTTTATATGTATTGACAATAGTCTAGTCTCGGTTCAATCAATCGAGTAATGTACATAAATAAAGATTTGAATTAACCAGATTTTGACAAACTCTATTAGTGAGGTATAACATAGGCTGCAATTACTAACTTTCAACATAAGCAATCTTAACAAACTTTGCATGCTTTATATATAACTAGAAAATATTCAAGCACATATTACCATCCTTTGTTGGTTTAAACTTCTGTAAAGAAATACTTAAAGGTATCCCTTAAGACTTTTCTGGCAATGCTTTTTAAGGAAAAAGAGGTTTTAGATGCATATAGCCACTTTTTTTTTTTTTTTGAATACAAAAGGCGGCCTAATTAACTCATAGCTCTAGCAGACAACGATCTTTGAGCATCGCGATAAAGCAGCTCCTGGACTGCAAAAGCCGGCTTCTGAAGGACATAAAGACCTGGACTAAGAATGTTGACAAAGGTCGCCAAGTGGTCAGTACATTGATTCCCCTCCCGGATCACATGCTGGAGACGAACCTCCCATATAGCCACTTCTTCTAATACATCTATCAGTAACATTACGTAAGTACAACTTGTGAAACTATCAAAGCTCTCACAAATGGGATTGCTAGATTTAACACACGTCCACCATCCTTGGTCAACTAAATGAGTGCAAAGATCTGAGTTCTCTCCATTTAGCTATCAAAAGCACATTTGATAGGAGTGACGAAGACATAATTATCATTGGCATAAGAATTTGGTAAGACTATCCTATAAACTACTTTAGGAATTGTTACTTACAACTTCGTGTAGTAAAGCACTATTTAAATGACGTAAATGCTTAGGTTATAGGATATTCCGCTCCTAAAACGGGAAACAATTTTATCATAAAGCAAAAATGATAGCTCAAATAATTGGCATCAAAGCAATAAACATTCGTTTGGTATAGAATATTTTTGAAATCGCTCAAAGGTGGTTTGTTTATTTTATAGTTAATGAGGATGAATATGGGTAACACATATACACACTACAAGAAAATGGACATTTAATTGAAGCTAAAGTTGTCACTAAAAACATAAATTTCGATCACTATTAATTTCTGTGACAAATTTTTCAAGTCGTCACTTGTGGTTATAAATATCCCGTTCTTGATGAAATAGTAATTATATTTAAAAAGCTGTCACAATTCCTTATAATTTTTGTGACCACTGTTTTGCCACTGAATAAGTGACAAAACTGTATAGTCATAATAATATTAATCATTTGTAACAATAGTGTCGACAAAAAAGATATTACTAGTGATACATAAAAAAAATGTCACAAATATTAATAGTGATACGTTGAAAACGTCAAAAATACTATTATTATATTATGACAACATTTTTCATACTAAAATTATATAAACTTGTGACAAGAAATATTGTCACTTAAGTAAGTCTTATTTGTAAAAGATATTTTCTTATTAATATTATCATTTAATAGTGACAAATTATGTTGTCACATGTATTATTATTATTAGGAAGAAAAGCATAGTCACCAATACTTTTATTAATGATGTCAATAATTTTTTTTACAAGGAAAAACACCAAAAAAGAAATAACGCTCAACCCAGATCATCCCACTAACACAGGGGTCGATGATAAAGCACTCCGTTCATATCTTGATGAAGTAAATCCCGAACAATCAACGGAGGCTCCTGAAGATACTATAGCCCTAGACCTGATAAACAGGCTAATGTAGCTAGTCTATTGACACACTGGTTCTCTTCCCGATAGATATGTTGGATTTGAACCTTCCATGCACGATGAATCAACCCTCGAATACCTGTCATGTTGTCAATAAATTTTCATCACAAATTTAAAATTTATACAGTACAATTATTTTGTAACTACTATGTTTACTATTGTAACAAATAAAATTTTAACTATAACACAATACAAATCACTCCAATATTTGCTAAATATGCAAAAATTCCTTTTGTTTCAAGTTCATAACTTGCTTGTCCAATGTTGCACATTGCGCTTTATCCTCTTCTTGCTTTTTGATGTTTTATTAAGCCTCACAACTTCATCAATCAATTCACCCTCACATTTCCTTGCTGCCTCATTTTTTGCAAGAGTCTTACTTTTTTCTTGATAGTTTGAAGTTATTCCCTTAACACCTACACCACGTGGTAGTTTGATCTTCTTTCTAAAACACAAGCGAAATGTTCAACCAAAGGTAAAGGCGCTAATTGAATTGCCTTACGATCTACTTCACCCTCTTCTTGAAATTTATTTTGCATATTCAAATATAAAATAAAAAATTTAGTAAAAAATTTATATATTTATATTTATATATATTATCAAAAATAAATATAATTTCATTTGAATTTGTATACCATTATTTCTTCTCCATTTAAGGTAAAACAATTTTCATTTGCCTTCATTCTAGTTACCCTCCAAAATTGCATGCCATCTACCCACCAAAATTACATGTCATCTACCCATTCTTCATTATCCTTATCTTTCTAAAAAAGCAATAACAAAAAAATATAAGTATATAAAAATTGAATATTAATTTTCAAAGTTAATTTAACATTTTATTCTCCATTTCATATGTCTTTTGGAGGATTAATTTTGTACCAACAATATTGATCTCATTTGTTGCTTGGCACTAATATTTCTGTTCCTTTCTCTTTGCCCACTTCCCACCCCACACAATGACTCAAATAGAGAGAGAGAATATGGTTCCACAAAGGGTTCTGCATTCTCGATGCTCAGTACCAATAGAATGTGATGACCTTAAAGTAGGTTTTTGGCAATTGGGTATTCACCCAATCAGGTCATGAAAGAAATCAATGGCGCTGATCTTATACAAAAGATAAATAATTTATTAGTAAACTAGCCAAAACAAATTGTTAGAATAATTTCTGAATCACCTATTGCCTCCATCACGCTTAGCGTTTCCACGGCATCAAAGCTTACAATAGCTTGCTGACAATGAAAGAACCACATAAACAGAGTAAAAAAGAGAAGCAATAACCAAGAGAACGCATAAACTCATGGAATTATGAATGATCATAGTGCTTAAGGTAACTATATATAAATGCTATTTTATCGTTTCCACCCAAGAATGACCATTATTGTCTTCCACTGTCTCTCAAAATTCTAGAGCACCAATATCATTGATTGTATGTCTACTTCTGAAAATGAAAAAATAATTGATTGTATGGCTGTTATAGTTGGATTGCATGTTGTGGTTGTTTGGGACAATATATGAAGTTGCACGAAAGGATAAAAGTGGAGAAAATGGGGCTGAAAATTGATGAAAGAAGAGAAGAGAGAAGAAAAGGAGAGGATAAAGATGATGACATTGTTTTGAAAATTTAAGTTACATGTAGAGGCAAAATAGGGAATGTAGAAAGTGAAGGGTAAATCTAGAATTTTGTTGTACGAAAAGCATTTTTGGTATTAATGAAATTGAGTGAGGGTAAGATATGACTTTTATTTAGTTAAGGGTATCCTAGTAATTATGGGGGTCAGGTTAGTAAGGTTATTAATTTTTATAATTAGGAATAAATTAGAAGAGAGAATAATGTTGGATCATTGAGAGTAATTGGGATACAAATTTTACGTAAATTAGTCTAATAGAAATTTGAAAATTTTAAGTATAAAAATCTTATTAAGGAGTAAATTGGATTGTCAATTAGTTGAGTCCGAAATCGAGGTAAGGATAACCTTGAACTTTACTCTCAAAATAGAGTATCGTTTTGTTGTTAATAAAATATTTTTATAGTGATTTATTGTTTGAGTTTGTTATTAATTTAATTAATGATCAACAGTTACATACATGAATTATTTTTATTTTATTTATAAATAATTAATGTAGTATAAGATGTTTCATTATTATATTTTGTTACGTTTTTTGAGGTGTATTGTCTTGTTAAGTTGACGGGAAATGTGTTAATTAAATAGAGAATGTGGTTAAGTTATGAATAATTGGTGAAAATCAAGAATTAGTGTTAAGCCTAAGATAGGCTACATTTGATGGTCTTAGATGATTAGGTTGTGTCGATATGAGTGAGTGGTAGCTAGGTATCTATCCGTGGAGTAGATACTAGGGCATGCTGAGTCTCGGGAATGTCCTGTGTGAAGGGATTTCATGTTATGGATTGGGTAAAATTTAAAAATTTTAAATCCAATAACAATGAGGATTGTTTCTATTATTGCTAATTCTTCTTTTATTTTGTTTGCATCACAATCAAGTTTATATTCCTACAAGAGTAATTGTTAAACCATACCTTTGGTCTCTAAAGAAGTTGTAATCCTCTTATCTTCACCTTGAATCTGAAACAAGAAGGACGCCGAGTTTGTGGTAGTATTCTCTTCGTCCTTGCCTAGCTTCATCACTCGTTTCTTAATCGATTACTCAATCGATAATTGTTTTAACAAGTTATGAGAGAGAACAATGGCTAACAAGAACGAAACCTATATCCCAGTCTAACCAGATCTGTAAAAAATGCATAGCCTCAAAATATTCTTTAAATTCCCACAACATTTATGGCAATTAAATTAAGAACGGTTTTGAAACAGCATGCTTAATTCCTTACCTTTCGGTACTAGAACAGTGATAACTTCTTCTAGCGTACACCAAACGACCTGAGACATTCACCATTAGATTCTACACTTCAAGGGCTAGAAAATTGATAGGTCATTTGTCCAGAATGGTTATCGTTTTCTGTTTCAAATTCCTATTCAAAATCACCTTAAAAACTGTCGCAAATTTGATGGCTATAATAATACATCTATTCTCTCTCTTCATTTGTTAAAATAAATTGTTTTGGACTTGGGCTATAAATAAATTTATATTACATGAAATTTATATTATTATCATAATATACATTTCAAATAAATTTATTTCCCGTCTAGGCTGTCACATCATGTGGCAATATTTTAACATGTACCTTTATTTCATCAACATGAAATCTTGTACACTGAAAATATATATTCTTGTTTCCATTCAGTTGGTATGACCTATATCGAGGATCTATGTTGTGTTGGCAATGAAATACAACATTTTATTTCATAAACTATAAGCGGTATTTTAGCTATACATTACAACTACCAAAACAATATAGATGTTTAGTAAACCTTTTACGTAACACGATCCTTCAAGTAATGTTATCATTAACATTACTTGTGTCCATTCCTTGCCTTATGATATTATGATTAATATACAAAGTAGGTCTGTTTCATCTTTGTATTATAATCATTTCTTGGTCTCCATTAAGTAAATATAAATTATAATTGCACCTCAGTTATATTGGATCCATTTATAATTCTACTTTACCAAGGAGCCCATAAAATATCATTACTCATTATTAATGAGTGGCAATGATGCTATTTACATGTACCTTTTCCCGCACAAGTTATATATAAAGAACTATTATTTTTATCACCACTTATTATATGCAGATTTTAATAATAATTACGTTATACATTCCTCATGTGAAAAAAATATATGTATCAATCTTGGAAGCAAAGACACGATAAAAACATTAATGACACAAACATAATTCATATAATGTTTTATTTATTAGGTTTGTTTAATATATGAAAACTTTCATATATTTGCGTTATTAAATGATAATCCTTTATCAACATTTACAAAACTACAACATACTTTTAATCAACACGAAAGTCTTATATGGCATATTAGTGTTCCCGCTAATATCCAAGACTTATGAACATTTTAGAATTGAATATTCATATTATTTAGAGTTCTGCGATTCAAGGCCAAGTGCATCTTCTTGAACACTTCTAAAAAAATATAACTTATGGAACAAAATATAAATAACATTCAATTCATAAATATAACATATAAAAGTAATCATAATAGATAACTTTTAAAACACAAATGTAACAGATTTTACGTGGAAAATCCCTAAATTAGGGTAAAAAATTACGGACAAGGATATAATAATTTTACTTATGAAAAATTGGAGAATTACAGGGAGAAAAAACTAGACCCATAAAAAAATACATAATATTTTTTTCTCTCTTTTTTTCTCTTTTCTCTCACCCCACTTCTCTCTCTTTTTATTTTGGTGTTGCCCGTATGGATGCTTTCTCTTTGTTTGTCTCCTGATTGAAGGTATGGTTGGCTAAATTGGCCAACCATTATTTGTTTTATTAGGCATGTTAGGCACCGAAATTTGGTGCCTAACACGCTAACTAAGTTTGACAATTCTCTCAGTTGAAGATTTGATTGAGAAGAGATTGAACCATTATTTCTTTTATTTGGCACCAAAATTTGGTGCCTAACACACCAACTAAGTCTAACAATTCTCCCACTTGAAGATTTGATTGAGAATCAATCATATCTTCACATAATTCTTTCTACCTTGCCACTTCATGTTGTTTACGTCCCTGTCAGGTCAGACGAGGATCGACACCTCATAAACTTGTCAACATTGATTGCTTTTGTCATAAAATCTGTTAGGTTATCCATTGTATGAATTTTCTACATGTTCACCGTTCCTTCTTCCACTTTTTCACGAACAAAGGGATACTGAACTCGAATGTACTTTGTCTTTGAAAGAAATGTTGGGTTCTTTGCAAGATGCAAAGCACTCTTACTACCATAATACAGAGTCATATTCTCTTATTTATACTTAAGTTTTTCCAACAACACCTTTAACCACACTACTTCTTTATTGGCTTATGTAGCTGATATATATTCTGCTTCTGTTGTTGACGTAGCCACAACTGATTACAGTTTGAAAACCCAGTTCACAGCCCCACTAGCTAATGTGAACATATATCCAGTAGTGGATTTACTTTTGTCAAGTTCACCTGTATAATCAGCATCAACATATCCTATGATAGTAAAATCTGACCCTTCGTAACATAATGTAACATCTAAGGTTCCCTTGATATATTTGAGAATCCTCTTAACTGTATTCCAATGCTTTCGACCAGGATTTGTCATGTATGAACTAACCACTCCCACTGTATGTACAATATCTGGTCTTGTACAAATCATAGCAAACATCAGGCTCCTCACTGTTGATGTATATGGTACTAGAGAAATTTTCATCCTCTCTTCTTCATTGCTAGGACTCATACTTGAGGATAATTTGAAATTAACAGTAAGAGGGGTATAAATTGACTTATAATCTTGCATGTTGAATCATCGCAAGATCTTCTTCAAATAATTCTTTTGAGAAAGCCAAATCTTCCTTTTTTTATCTCGGTGAATTTGCATCCCTAGAATATTGTTTGCTGGTTCCAAGTCCTTCATTTCAAATTCCCTAGCCAATTGTGCCTTCAATTCTTTAATACGATCATTGTTGGGGTCTGCTACTAACATGTCGTCTGCATACAACAACAAGACTATAAAATCATCTTTCTCAAACCTCTTGAAATATGCACAAGGGTCTGCATTCAATCTGCTGCATCCAAGGCTCATGATAAAGGAATCAAATCTCTTATACCAATACCTCGGCGCTTACTTTAAACTATACAGAGATTTGTTCAACCTGTAAACCAAGTTCTCTATTCCTTTTTCTTCAAAACCTTTTGGTTGGAGCATATAAATTTTTCTTCAAGATCTCTATGACGAAATGCAGTTTTCACATCTAACTGCTCAAGATGCAAGTCAAATATAACACACATTACCATAACTACTCAAACTGTAGTGAGTCGAATCATATGAGAAAATATTTTGTTAAAATCAATACCTTCTTTCTAAGCATATGCTTTTACCACCAATCTAGTACGATATAGCTCCACTTGATGATCACCACTTCGCATGATCTTGTAAACCAATTTATTACCAATTAGCTTTCTTCTTTGTGGTAATGACACTGGCTTCCATGTCTTATTCTTATGAAGTGCTTCAATTTCTTCTTGCATTGCTATCATCCACTGAGATGCATCGGAACTATTCATTGCTTCTTGAAGAGTTGATGGCTTCCCGTCCTCAGTTAAAAGAAAGTATGCAATATTGCCCTCCATAATATAGTCTGAGTACCAGCTCGGTGCTCTTTTTGTGCGAGTTGATCTCCGAGTATCTGGAACATCATATTCAACTAGTTATTGCTCCTCATACTCTAGTGTAGCTTCAGAAGAATCATTTTGATCAACTTACCTATTTAATTGTACTGTTGTAGTTTCTGGATTCTCTTATATAGTGCCAACATTTTTTGCTTGCTCTTGATCCTTATATTCCATGAAGATAACATCCATGCTAATAACAATCTTGTGGGCAGTGGGATCCCACTACGATACCCTTTCACACTTTCAACATACCCTAAGAAAATGAATCTTCTAGATTTCGAATCCAACTTTGTAGTTTCTTGGGCATTGAACATCACATAGGCAGGACTTCCAAATATATAGTGGTTGGAATAATCTACGGGTTTATCAGTCCATATCTCCATCGATGTCTTTAACTCAATTGTAGTTGATGGAGCTTGATTCACCACATAACGGGTGGTGTTGACTGCTTCTACCCAGAATTTCTTATCTAAGCTTGCAGTTCTCAACATCGCTTTTGTTCTTTCCAACAGAGTTCTATTCATCCACTCTACTAATCCATTTTATTGAGGAGTGTATGCCGTCATGAACTGTCTTTTGACGTCTTCTTGCATGCAAAATTCATCAAATTCTTTACTAATATTGGCCCCCGAATTTTTTTTCTTGATGAATAAGCTTGATTTAAATTAATTTTTAGGAAAACTGATATGACATAGGTTAACTGAATTAAAGTGTTAAGGTGGTAAGATTGCATGAGGGGCATTTTTGGCAAGACATTTAAACATTAAAGACATATGGCATTAAGGAAGGGCAAAAGGGAAATTTTGCACTCATTAAGGGTATAAGATTAAGAGGAAAATTTGTTGTCTTATTTTAGAAGAGGAAGAAATGAAAATTGAAGAGAGAAAAGAAGAGAGTGTCGTGGGAGAGAAAAGAAGGGAAAGAAAGAAGAGCAAACTAGGTTTCATCTTTCTTAGTTTTTAAGGGAGATTTTGAGAGTGTTCAAGAAGGGAAAAAGAAAGAGGAAAAGTAGAGCTTCCATTAGAGCCAAGAAACTAATTGTTTGGTAAAGATTCAAAGTAAGTTTATGTTTAATCTTTTGGATTTTTAGAAGGGTTTAGGTTTATTTGGGGATCAAGGAGAAAGTCTTGATCCACAATTTCTGTGACTACCAGCAGTTGGTAGATGCTGCACTCCAGGCT
>JANZLC010000008.1:10006886-10030136 GCA_026413385.1 Erythroxylum gracilipes | reverse complement strand
TTCCAAAATTGTGATTTGCTTGTATGTAATGACATGGTATTTCTGACTGTGATATTACTGTGAATTGCTTGTGTGTTACATGAATTGGGCGAACCTAGACCAAGTGCATCTTCTTGAACACTTCTATATAAATATAAAACTTATGGAACAAAATATTAATAACATTCAATTCATAAGTATAACATATCAAAGTAATCACCTTAGATAACTTTTAGAACACAAATTTAACACTGTGTCGATAACTAGGTACCGGAGTGGTACCGGGATATTTTGAGTCCTAGAGATATCCTATGTCGATGGTTAGATACTAGAGAAGTACCGGAGTACCAAGAGATATTGAGAAACTGAGGTATCCTGTTCTGATATTTATACATTTAATTACATTTCCACTTGGTGAGAGTTTACGATGAATTGAGATGAGCTGAAAGACCATTAGATGTAAACCTACTAGGTTAAGCAGGGCCAAGATAATTCAGTTATATATTGGAATAAAACATAAATGGCAGTTTAAATTAATATTTTTGTAATCATCATTTGGTGAAATTTTTGAGATGTTTGTTAACTATTTGGATTAGACTGAGGATGTTGTGTATATACATATTATATGTATGATTTAATCAGTTGACTAAGTGTTATAATTAATTAATAAGTTACTTGGTTTTAAGGGTAAGGTCAGTTATCCTCATTGAGTTGACAGCTCACTCCTTGCCACTATTTTTTAGGAGATCTAATGATTGTCAATAACCGCAATATACGTGATTGATAGAGAGAAGATTAGGAAGGGCCAACAAATATTTTTTGTATAATTGTTAGAATGTATATGTATATTTTCGAATGTGACAATTGGAATAGTTGTGTTACATGGAATATTTTTGTATTTGACAAACAATAATCTCTTTTGAAACTAATGAGAAATTTGATGGTTAATGGTTTGTTTCGAGAACTATTTGGTTAATTGTGATTTAAGAATTTTGGGAGCGCAGCACCATCTCCAAGCAACAGCTAAAAAAACAGATAAATGTGTATCGATGAAAAGAAACTAAAAAGAGAACTTTTTCGTTTTCAAAGTGGTTTAAGTGGAATAAAGAGTGATGGCACAAAAGGCTATAATAGGGTTGGTCGGAAACTGATAGAATCATCGTCGAAGAGTGTAATGTGAATAGGCAGCAACAAAGATTCTAATTGATAGAGGATGCACATACTAGTGGCGACACTGCAACTGACATGTTAGGAGGAGCACAATCACACACGCCCTATAAGGTTAGAATTCTTCCTTTTCTGTGCTAAACTTAATTGGCTTTTCTGTCTTTTTCATGTGGGCCATTTTTATTATTATTCATGTCATATTACCAATTTTTAAATAAAATTACAGTTAGTAAAAGAGTTTATTTATTTATTTTTAATTTCAAAAAATATTTTTCCTATTTCGATCTTATGTCATAATTTGGTTTGTTGTTAATTAAATATATATTAATTAATATTAATTATTAACAAATATTATAATTAATATTATTTAATTTTATTTTTATAATAATTTTATTTTTTAAAATAGATTTAGTAATGATAAATATAAGTTAGTTATTAAGATTATTTAAAAATTTAAAGCTTAAATCATAATTATTAATTTTTGTTTTTGAAACGATAATTATTAATTAGTTGAGCTTATATACATAAGCGACAAGTTTTAGTTACAAATGGTTTAAAATTTATGTGACAAAATGATTTATCGTTACAATTATTTTAAAATTTTTGTGATAGAAAGATTTCTTATCACTATCATTTTGAATAATAATGATCATGGTGATTCATATTTGCCATTGTGACAACATATTATTACTACTAACTATTTTGCTTATATTGGCGACAATTGTCATTACAAAAATATATCAATTAAGTGAAAAAAATTTCTCGTTACAATAACAAATGATAATAGTATCAATAATTTAATTTGTCACAATTACATTTCATTCTTGTTAAAATAGTGTAGGCGTTAGATATTTAATACTATTTGTGACAACTTAAGAATGACAGCTATTATTGACACTAATAACATATTATTAGCTACGACACAATTGTGAAAGACTCGATAGCGTCACGATTACTATACCATTAGTGATTACATTATAATTTATCACAAATAATGAAAGTAATAGTGAGTTACAAATTTTTTGCCACAATAACTATCATATTTGTGACGAAATATTTAAATGTTAGAAAAAATTGTCACTAAATTTCTTAATTCTTGTAGTAAAAATGTATTTAGATATCCAAAGATAGTAAATATTTCTTATTGGTACTTTTGTGTCACTAAATTATGTACATGTTAGGGTTGTTATATGTTGCATGGTATATTAATGGATTGTCTCAAAGCTGAACATCAGTATATAATATGTGAGAATTAGAATGTGTTGTATGGTATGTTAATTATTTTCCTAAATGTGAACATTAGTATATAATTTATTAAGCTTTTTCTGAATATGTAACATGTTATTATATGACTCAAAGAATTAATGTTAAATTTTAATTTCTTGCAGCAGTTATTTCCATGCACCCAAATCTCTTATATGTTACGGTGTTTAATGGATTGAACTTTTCTAAATGCATTGAACAAATTCAATTCTACCTTGGAGTTTGGGACTTATATTTGACACTCAGAACTAAAAAAACTAGATGCTCCGAATGTTCTAAGCACTGATGAGGAGAAAATTCATTTTAACAACTGGGAAAGATTAAACAAATTAAGACCAATGTATATAAAGATGATAATTACCGATAATATTAAGTCTACTCTTCCCAACAATGATGGTGGTAAGGAATTACTTAAGTTTGTGAAAGAGTACTTCCATACTACTGATAAATCTCTTATTGGGACTCTTATGGGTACATTGACTACCATAAAATTTGATGGATCAGTACTATATATGAGCATGTTATTGAGATGGCAAACATTACAACAAGACTTAAATCTTTGGGAATGGAAGTGGATGCAATCTTCCTTGTTTAGTTCATGTTGAACTTATTACTATCTGATTATGGTCATTTCTGAATAAACTATAATACCATGATGGACAAATGAAATATGCATGAGTTACATAGTCTACTGATTCAAGAAAAGACTAGACTCAATAATCATGGAAGCCACTCCATTAATTATGTTAAAAATCAAGGAGCTAGTAAGGAATGTGGAAAGAAGCATGAGAAGAAAATGAAGGCACCCGTAAAAGTTAATGGGGAATCCTCTTAAATCCATAACATAAGATGGAACATGATGAACATAGATGTCATATCCATAAAAAGGTTGGACATTTCCAAAAGGAATGTCCTAAATGTAAGGCATGGTCTAAGAAGAAAGGTAAGCCTAACCCATATGTATGTTATAAGACAAACCTTACTAAAGTTCCTTTTAATACTTGATGGATTAATTTTAGTCGTACTACTCATATTTCTAATACCTTCAAGTATTCCTTATAACCCAAACCAGAAGATCAAATGAAAATTTTGTTTATGTTAGTAACAAAATGAGAATTCCAATGAAAGTTGTCGGGACTTATCACTTTATCCTAGACATTGAATATCATTTAGACTTATATAAAACTTTTTATGCGACTAGTATATCTAGAAATTTAGTTTCTTTATCCAAACTTGATAGATCTGGATACTCATTTAAATTTGGTAGTGGTATTTCTAGTTTGTACGGATAAAATCACATGATTGATAGTGGTATATTGTATGATGGTTTATATAAATTAAACCCTGTTATTGCTTATGCTGAAACTATATTTATCAGGTAGTTTGTTATTGCTTATGCTGAAACTATATTTATTAGGTAGTTTGATTAAAAATAAATATGCTTACTTATGGCATAAGCACTTGAGACACATTTCCAAAGAATAACTTAAAAGATTAGTAAAGAATGAAATACTTCCTTAATTAAATTGTATTGATATTGGCATTTATTTGAATTATATTAAAGGCAAATAAACAAAACACACAATTATGAAAGTAGTCAAAAGAAGCTCTCAGTTTCTTAAAATAATTAACACTGATGTGTGTGCACCATTTGATGTGTCTATTTTCAAGAAAGAAAAATATTTTATCACATTTATAGATGACTATTCACATTATGAGTATGTATATTTTCTAGAAGATAAATCTTAGGTGGTAAATACCTTGGAATTTTATATTTGAGATTGAAAGGCAAGTAGACAAAAAGGTGAAAATAATCAGGTTTAATAGAGGTGGTAAATATCAAACGAGCATTCAAAGGGATGTGGCTTGTTTGGGGGTTCAAATCCAATTTGTGAGATGACAGCTAGTCATGGCTATAATAAATGCAACGCAAAGGTTCCTCCAGTTAAAATCCAATCCTAGACATGGTAAATATGATAAAAGTGGTCAAAATCCTAGTCCTTTTGCTAAATTTATTGAAAATGTGGTATTTGTATGCTATATATAATGGTAGGCACACTATAACAAAATAGTTTTGCAGAAAAGTGTTATAAATCCTTGTTAGTTATGGTTTGGAGTATGATGTGTAATTCATCTTTACCCACTTCTTTCTAGACATATGATCTAAATAGTCATGTACTTGTTGAATAAAGTTCCTAATAAAGCAACTTCAAAGACTCCCTTTGAATTGTAGACTAGAAAGAAAAAAACTAGTTTAAGACACCTACATATTTGGAGTTGTCAGATGTAAATTAGTCATTATAATCTTCATGAAAAAAAAAATAGATGCAAAAACAATGAGTGACTATTTTTATTGGTTATATAGAGAATTCTAAATAACCAATTATTTTCCTAATTATAATATAAGAATTGTGGAAACTAGAAATATTAGGTTTGATTTTGGGATGTTGGAAACAAATGGATCAATTAGAATAAAAAATTATTCATTTCGTAAAGAGATTAAAGCAAAATTCAACTTCAAACACACAAAACCTATTTAAACAACGAGGGACCATAACCCTCTCATATTGCTGTAATACCTAACACTTTACCAAATAATTAATTTCATGATAAAATTAAACTAAAATAAACTTCAGACTTATAAAACCTAATTAGACAAGGACGGACTAGAACCTCTCATGTCTTTGGGCCACCAATCACTTAAAATACAAGAAATTATTGATTTTAAGATGAAAATTATACGTAAAATAAACTTCAAACAAATATAGCTCAACTTGTTTACCAAAGGACACAACCCTCCTCTATTGCTGCAAAACTAGCCACTAACCCACAATGTTATCGCAATTCCACACAGCTCTCTCACTTGAAATTGTCTTGGGCACTGTGATGTGGGTCAATTTTCACCAGTTAGGGGTCTTATGCAATTAGAATTCATAAGATTTTAGGATTTTTTTTCTTAGTCTGATGGGTAACAAATGAAATGAGAAAATAAAACCTAATGTTGTTGCTAAATGAACTAATTAAGTACACAGTTTTCATAATTTAATTAAGCACAGAATTATTAAATATTTTTAAATAACATAAATGCTATGTTTCCAATAAACCCTACTTTGACACATTAGCGTTCCATTAAAAATTTAACAAAATCAATATTAAGGGATTAATTAATGTGTTCTATTTTAAATCGTTAAGAGTCCTTCATGATTCATTCAATAAGGTTAGGGACCAGTAGGCAACTTAGATAATGGCAGAAACCATCTTAAATCTTTTGTAAAATATTAGAGGATAAATCACGACGTTTCTGCAAATAAATGATAATAACCTTGAAAGGCCTTGGACAAACAACAACAATCTAACCTAACGCATATATTAAATCTTCTACCAATACAAGTTAACGTATATTGAAGGGTCTTCAAAGATTAATTGACTAGCAGAAGTTTACTTATCAATTTATCCTTTTCTTATTAACAATCATGTAAGTGATAGCTAAATAGCTAATCTACCCATGAACGTAAATAGTTAGTAACAGGATGATGTTAACTTTTTGCGGAAGCTACAATCCCTCAAACCCAAGTTATCGCAAACATGTTGGAAGAGTTTTGTATAGCATCTGGTCAGAAAGTGAATACTAACAAAACTCGGATTTACTTCTCAAAAAATGTTTCCTCTTCTCTTGAGCATAGGCTCAGTCACGACCTACACATTGCTAGTACAACCAATCTTGAGAAATATCTTGAAGTCCCGCTGTTACATGAGCGGACATCAAGACACACGTATTAATATATCCTAAATAAGGCACGCAAGACACTAGCAGGATGGAGGGCAAGGGTACTATCTCTAGTAAGCAGAGTTACACTTACCCAGTTTGTGATTTCAGCACTTCCCATTTATATGATGCAAACAGTTAGGCTCCCGCAACAATTGTGTGATGACTTGGAACAAATCATGCGCGATTTTGTTTGGAACTCAAGGGATGATCAAAGAAAAATGCACCTAGCAAATTAGAAAATGGTGTGCAAGCCCAAAAAAGCGGGGGGTCTGGGTCTTAAACGTAAATGCCTAATTTAGCCAATGACACTTTACTGGCTAAGTTAGGCTAGGCGGTGATTATACAGCCTTATGCTTTATGAGTTAAGATCTTAAGAGCTAAATACCGCATAGACCCATATCATATACCTCTTACAATAGATAGGGCGGGGGCTTCAAGCATTTGGAGGGGCATTTCTACAACTTGGCATGTTCTTCGCCAGGGTATAAAATGGACGCACGGTAATGGAACGCGAATTTTATTATGGTGGGATAATTAGTTACCAGACTGGGGACCCTTTATCTACATGGCGACCTCCCCAATACTCGAGGGCATCCTTTACGTTTCAGTTGCGGACTTCAAGAATGAGGATAGCAAATGGAATTGGAGTTTGTTTCAACATTACATCCCTTTCACCGTCTGTCTGGATATCACAGAGGTCCACACTCCTGCAGATAGTACAACAGAAGATACTTTTCAGTGAAGCTTAACAGCGCATGGATGTTTCTCATTGGAGTCAATCTATGGTTTACTTGCAGGGAGTACCACCGAGGAGCATAATAATTTCTGGGAACTAATTTGGAAATGACCAAAGCCCCAACAAATTAAGGCTTTCCTGTGGTTAATGACTAACGGAAAATTGCTGACCAATCAACAAAAAATGGCGTGCCACCTCACTACCGACAGTAGCTGCCACATCTGTGGCTAAGAAGAATCTACACTCCATGTCATTAGGGATTGCCCAAGAGTAAAAGCTTTCTGGGAAAATTTCCCCCCGGCTTTGGTTGATACAGATTTCTTACTATAAGATAAGGGATCGTGGGTGAAATCCAACCTCATGACGCATGCCTAGACGGGACAGATAGACTGGGCATCTATTTTTGGAGTAGCCTGCTAGTTTTTATGACACTGGCGCAACAAAAGTATTTTTAAATCTGACTTTGCCTGGCCAGCAGGCAACTAGACTGTTCTGGATTACGTAGACTGGATAACACGGGTAAGGACAATGGAAAGTTATGTGCTGCTTTCATTGGGCTTACCATGGGGAGCCTAGTTGGATGGACAAAACCGCCAGAAGACTGGGTCAAGTTAAACACTGATGAAGCAGTAAAACAAGGAACAAACGTTGCTACTGCTGGGGGGCTTTTTAGAGACTGTCACGGTCAATGGTGCAGAGGGTTCTTTCAGCACATTGGCCGAGGCTCGCCGCTAACTGCAGAACTATGGGGAGTTCACTCAGGAGTCACCCTGACTTGGACACTGGGTTATCGTCGAATCATAATAGAAGTGGACTCCCTCGAAGTTATAAACATCCTGTCCTCTTCCACTACAACTTTAACTAATGATAATTTTTTGGTGACAGATATTCGTGAATTACTCCAACAAAAATGGGAGGTGCATCTTTAACACATCCATTGTAAAGGGAACCAATGCACAAACAATCTGGGCCTCAGTTGTAACCTTAGCTAGTCCAAGATTACATTTTCCAGGGGAACCTCCGTGGATAGTTATGGAGCTCATGCATCGAGACAAACTAGGAGCTTTGTACCGCAGATCCCTGCCATAGTTAGCTTGTCTTGGCTTTCAGTTTTTTTTTCCTTCGTAAAAAGAAAAAAGAGTTATTTATCGTCTGCTAGTTAAACGGATAGTATTTGAACAACTTATTTCTACGATGTTACCTGACACACTTAACCCAATGAAGCTGATTAAGAAACTCGTTAGCATGTCTGAATAACAAACTAATAATCCTAAAGTTGGGATACGAGTCTAGCACTGTTAACAAGCATTAATAACACAACATAAATGAAGAAAATGATGGCCAAGAAGACGACATATTGTCTTAAACTTAAACCTGCTAGCCACTAGCAGACTACATATCAAAACAGCTTCTAAATTAACCATCCCAATTACATGAGGATCATTTGTTCATGACATGAAGATTATGTTTTAGTGTCTGCTTGGATTGTCGATCATCGAATGATCACTTAAAGCTTGATTATGGCTTCCATGGATGATCATCTCAAGCAAGTCCATCTCCTTTTTCATCTCATGGGGACCCTTTATCAAGCCATCCAGTTCCATGCTGCTCTCATCATCAACCACAGAAACACCAGGCATTTCATTAAGGAATGGTACAAACCCATAGTTGCTGTCGCCGAACAAGTTTGCTTCCAGAGAAAACTCGCTAGTTGCATATTTATTATTATCATCGCTGACTTGGACTGTTGAGTCTCCCACTGAGGAATACGAATTCTCCTTTTTATTCTGCAACATGAAACTAACTGCTTCATCATCGATTATATTTTTGGCACTCGCCTGATTAGGATCTTGAGTTGTAGTTGAAATCACAGTCCTGATGTAGCTTTGCAAGATGGCGCTCTTAGGGTTCTCATCCTTTCCTTTGCGCTTTGAGAATTGCCTTCTTTTGGTCGCATTCCAGTGATTTTTGATGGTGTTCTCAGTTCGTCCAGGCAATCTCTTAGCTATTTCAGCCCATTTGTTCCCTATTTCTTTGTGGGCTTTAATCAATATTTGATCTTCTTCCTCACTCCATGCATCTTTCTGCAAGTTTCCAAACTTCTATAATCAATCGAGATATCGTATGCATTTAACTGAAGCGTTTGTAAAGAACAAGTATAGGGGTCCCAGGAGGATGAACCTAAAATTACTGAGATTTGCATGGATTATTTTATTGCCAATACTAGAGCCAGATAATCTGTGGACAATTTTAATTGAGACTACTTTCTTAGCTTTATCAGATCAAAACAAACATCGAAGACAAATGTATATCATTCCTGTGTCATCCAAAGATTTTACAGAATATATAGTCCTAAGTTTTCCTAATGATGCATGGTTTCAAGAAGTGAATGTCAAAAGGTGAAATGCTGTAGATAACATTTTGCATTATGTATCTGTGATTGTAATCATAATAAACCCTATCAACAGCTTTTTTAAGGAAATTTGAATTGGTTGCGCTACCTACATATGAAAGTACATATTATTCCTAGAAATCTGTTGATGAAACATAAAGGAGATTCAGGAGGTGCGAGAACCATGCAATTGTGTGATACCATATATATGTTTAACTTTAGAAGTAGTGTAATATTTTATGAGAAGTATTTCAAGATATAAAATTATTAAAAGTGATATTCTATATCCATTAAAAAAGATGAATTAGATCAAATGAATCCAAGACTATTGCACATATAGAAGAGCAAATGATATCACTAGCATTTAAAGATACAGGTAACAGAACATCTAAACTTAATCATGAAGTTTTGAATTTTTATTTCTGACACTCTTACTCATAATAATAATGATATTTGTCGTTATATATATTAATAATTTGTTGAATATATAAATTATAGATGAAAGTATGTTATAATTTAAATTATGACATATATTATTGGCATTTGTCATTGTGCATGTTAGTGTGTTATCTTATGCATATGTCATGCTTAAATTATTAATAAAATATGAATTTATTTACTTTGTTAAAACGTGTCAGAAAAGGAATAATTACACAAATTTTAAAATAATCGTTTTGATTTTTAAAATTTTATTTTACACTTCCATAAAATTTTAAAATCAAATGTTAAAGAATTATGTTCTTGTGGTTTTTATTCAGTTAAGCAAGCTTTTTAACTAAGCCATGTTGAAGAAACCAAACTAATATAACAAATCAACATTTTGTTTACGATATGCGTAGGTTATATCTAGGTTCTAATGAGTATGTATATGTATACTCCGAAAGTGTAAATAAACAAATCAGGATGCATGGTACGGTGTCACGTATGAACACATATGTAGTTAATGTCTACTATCTAATAAGAGGTAAAGGAATTTAATGGGGACAGAATTAAGGATGAGAAACCCTGATATCTGGTCTCAAATGGTTGTGCCATCTCTCTCTACACTGCTTTCCTACTCTACCATCCAGCATTTTAGCAATTTGAGACCATTTCTTCATTCCATGGTATTCCACCAACTGCACCAGTAACCTGTAAATCATGATACCGATCAAGATGAGGAACATTAATGAAGGAAGAAAAAAAACAAATTCATAAACTATTTTCTATGATAGTGAACAGACAGAGGAAAACATCTCCGTCAAGGACCTGGAAGCTAAAAGACAGTAACAATTAATTGAGTTTGACCTGTCTTCCTCAGGAGTCCATTGCCCTTTGATTATGTTGACGTTCTTACAAGGCCTTGAATACTTTTTAACCTGCAATCTTCTGTCATTCTTTTGACCAACTCGCTTCTGATGGTCATTCTTTTCAGTTACAGATGACGAATCGTCTGTTGGTACCCTGGAATTGATCAACCTGAAATCTTCAAACGTTAGAGGCTGATGCATTTGGTCTTCATCAAAGCATTTATCCTCAGGCTTCTCAGGACAATCCCAAAAGGGTTTGTTCTGGAAGTCATGCAAGAGCTTCTCTGCAACGTCTGGAGAAAAACTGACGGAAAGATAGGCACTGAGGTCACAAGAGAACTCACTAACAAGAGCCTGAAGGGGATCAATGCATGTCTCAGATATCCCAGAAAAGATATTCTTTGGTGACCCTTCGATGGAGTTACAACGATCAAGAAAGCGAGCATTGAAAGATGATGATGAGCCATCGTCAATGTTGGCAAGGTGTGAAAGTTGGTGAAAATTGTGAAACAAGGCCTGTTTTGAAGATGGAGCTTCAAGGGAAAGCCCATTTGTGAGTTCGTGTTTCAAGGGGTATTCTATGAGAAGGCTTGAAAGGTATGGAAATTCATCCCTGAACTTCATATCAAGCTCCATGCA
Source organism: Erythroxylum gracilipes (assembly GCA_026413385.1). NCBI lineage: Eukaryota > Viridiplantae > Streptophyta > Magnoliopsida > Malpighiales > Erythroxylaceae > Erythroxylum > Erythroxylum gracilipes. Next base: position 10,018,902 of record JANZLC010000008.1, on the reverse strand, counting down.
AACACAACACACAGAGCAAAACCAGAGAGGAAGAGAAAGAGAAAGGGGGAGAAGATAACAGATAGAGACAAGAGAGGTAAGAGAACAAGAAAGGAAGGTGTGGTTTAATGTCTCAGTAATGGAGTTTAAATCCTATGAGCTTTTATTATTGGATGTAATTAAGAAAAGGGCAATAGACAACTGCCAAAATCACAGCCCTTGATGAGATTACTGAGCAACGGCTGATATTGCTTCTTGTTAATGACCCCCAAGCTTCCCTTTTTAAGCAGTTCTAATGGCAAAAGAGAAAAAAGAAACAACATTTTAATCATTGGTTCGTTATAATGTTCTTGTGCTGTAAGAAAATTCGCTGTAAGATGGACACGTGGCAGACGTATGTGGCCCTTTTGAACCTAGTATGCTTTTTGGTAGTTGGGAATTTTTGTCTAGATTAATTTACAGCCGTTTGATGCGATAAAAGCCAGCTATGCTGATAATCAAATGAAATGGGCATCGCGAAGAATGTGGTCATTGGTCAAGGTGGGAGTGGACAACTGAATTTGGTGGGGCCATTTTGATTGGGTTCATGAGAAGTGTAATGGACTAGCGAACACTTGCAAAAGGTGATGTAATTAAAGTTTGGAGGGCAAGATTGAAACTCAATTTTGCTGATGTAATGTATCTAAATCCAGTACCAAATCTAATAGATCCTCTAGACTTGGATTGTGACATGAATGGGGGATTAAAACAATGCAATGCATATCATAAGATTATGCATAGTCTTTTTTTTTATTTTGATAAATCTTGATTTAAATGCAGTTTCTTAATATTAATTGAACCATAAAGGATTGGTCAAAATCTTATCCATAGAGAAATAGGAACCGGAATTACTACAATTAAATATTTAAAGCATGTTTTGGACCTTCTTCTTTTATCTATCATAGATTCCTTCAACCAATGATAGATTTAACATCCTATGAATGTATTTATGTATCTTTTAAGTGATACAAATTTCTCAACTAAGTTTAATAGTAGTATTATTGCTCTTCCATTCCATCTCATAGGCTTATTTCATGCATGTTATATGTGATTAAAAGTCCTCTTTTGTAACTGAACCTTTAAGTTGGCTTTTCAATTGAATGACTCTGCATTAATTTGTAATTAACATTTTAACCATAATTCTCTCCGTGTCATAAAACATACAGTTACATTTCTATTCTGTTTCCGCCCTTCAATTACTTTTTCCACTTTACTAGCTTAATCGGTTCTAGTGCTGCTCGCTCCTCTGTTACTTATTCAGCCTTGAGTTTGCTCGCATTTCATCCACTACAAGTTCCTTCTATTAGCTCAACCACCACTTTTCTTGCTCTGATTTCATCGCAATTACTATCATTTGAATACCACTGTGTAAACCTCCGAATTGACGAAATAATTTACAAATCACGCCAACCAAATATTTCGTACTAGACAAATTCTATACGACAGGCTCAATCGAGAAAATATAAATAAAAAGATTTGAACACAGGACCTTTTGATCCTATGCCCCACTACTCCACCGCGGCCACCCTCTTAGGAGCTGCTCAACCAACACTATAAATACAATATTCAAATAGTTATTCTTTACCTTCAGGACCAAGCGATTCAGCTTAAATTGCAATTCTCAGATAATTTTTTTAAATTCTTTAATTAATTATCGGTATCAAATTAACACCGATTCTTCAATGACTGTCATAAGATTAAGCATTTCAGGCATCAGGGTAGTAATTCTAGGAAAATACGGACTTTGAATTATATATATCTTAGTAAGATAAATAAGGCAGTTCCAATTTTAGTCAGTGGCCCAGAAACCAAAGGAGCACCTTCAGCCTGAAAGTTCAATTGTCATTACCTTTTGAAATTCTTCCAGTTTCAGCGCCAACATAAAGTAAAAAGTCCCTATCACACTATCTAAAGTACCAATTAACAATGGAGATTTATTTTCCATTATATCACAAGAGAGTTGGATAAATTTCTTGGCCGGAAAAAAAAAACTGCATTGCATGATCAGTGATTTCTGGTCATCATACACTTAACCAAGTCCAGAATACGGCAATAATCAAAGAAGAGGGAAGATTCTTTACCCTCAAGTCCATCACGGTGAACTCGATTGCTACCTGTAAGATTATTGCATGGGCTCCCACCAACTACCAGATCGAATCCACCAAACATGCTCATGAACTCCTCCAATCGGTCAGCATTCAGTTGCTGTATATCAGTCATGTCAATCAAGTTCCCCGTTTGGTTCGTTTGCTCCCACCAGCACCTCATTATGCCTCTATTGACCTCTGAAATCTCAACTGAAACAACATTCTTCATTCTGATACCAAGTCTGTGAAGTGCAACTTCTGCACCACCGATTCCAGAGAATAGAGAGAGTAGATTTAAGCCTTCAGGGAAAATGTCTTTTAGAACAGAGAGATGGTATGCAACTGTGTCAACCTGACATTGATTTTTAGGTAAGCACACTTCAGGGATACAGAGAATAAAAAATACACAATCAGCAACCACAAAACAGAACTAGAAAACATAAAATAGTCATAGATGAATAATATAGAACATATCACGTGGATTGCAGGTGCAACATTTGATCACGTATTATAAGGAATCAAGAAGAGTTGCCAAGTAAGTTTCCTAACATTACTAAATGGAAGGCATTGTTTATTCACCTGAAATGAGTTGCCAAGTGATTTGTATCGGTCTGTCCTACTTATTCCACCTCCTCTAGTGTGGTTCTTCGGAAACCCTAAAAGCATTTCTATCTCATCAGGTTCAAGTGGGGCAACCTTATTCCTTCCAACCCAGACAAGATTCCATTTGCGGCATTCATCAAGAACATACTTTTGGACACTTGGAGGTGGATTCCCATCATAATCTTCAACAGCTTTCCGAATTCTCTCCGTGAGTTTTGCACTGCCAATACAAGTTTGTAAGCAATTTAGCTTAGTTCTTGCATCCCAAGAAGGCCACCATTTCTTGGTTAGAGGAAATGCTTCCTGTATTGTCCGAGCAGGAAATGGGAGAAGAGGAAATCTATTATTTAATGGAAGGTTGTGAACATAACCCCTTTTCCTTGCAGCAGCACAAAAATGCTTTGAATCAACAAATTCTGGCTCCACGTCATAAAGAAATCTTGAGATAGTTTGCCAAACACCTTTGGGAGCCAGAGCTACATTCTCATAGTAAAAGTAGGGAGGCCCAAATGCAGCTTCTGGTAGCGTTCTTCGAGTTATAGTAGCTGGTTCAGTGGGAACTCCAAAGCCAATCATTGGAATGGGGATTCGAAGTGGCTCTTCATCTCCATTCACATGCCCATTCTCCAACCTCTGTTTTTTCCTTTTCCACATATCATGACGCAAAGCACTCCTCTTCTTGTGTTTAAGATGATTATTCTCAGAATGCCAAGGCTTTGGCTGTATCCAATAAATGCAAATGTGGACAGTTATATTCAACTGAAAGGAAAAATGAAATGAGGAGCAAACTTCAGAAACCTCCGCATTAAATTCTCCAAAACGTCAAAAAAAAATCACCTTATCTTCTGGATATAAAACATCTGCTGCCTTGGCCAGTTGAGCAGCACAAAGAAAGTCAGTCAGTTCTGCAATACTGGCATCTGGTCCTGCAAAAGGTTTCATAATCTAGAATAGCATTCACAACTAAGAAGAAACTGAAACACCACAATAAACATGAAGCTCAAGAAGATTTCAAAACCAAACAAACATAGATGTCACCCCCAACTATTGGATCATTAATGTGTTGCATCAAGTTGCAAGAAATTTTGATCGCAATAACCACACAAGACATTAGATACTCCATAAAAATTTGAAAATCCTCCTCAAAGGCTCAAAGGCATAAAACTTAATAAGTCAAAGTATGTAAAATATGAGCTAAAAGAGCGTCTAGCAAATATAGAAGACAAAGCTACCGACAGATTAAGTCTTCCAGTGAGACAGAGAAACTCAAACCTGTACCAAATACATGTTATACCAGGAACTTGTTTAAAAGAAAATGATCAAAATATATTAGGAACTTGTTTAAAAGAAAATCACATCAAATAGCTGCATAATTTTACTTCACCTAAATCCTTTTCCCATTTCTTTAAAACAACAAATTTCAGAAAATAAGAAGAAACGAAGTAAATTAACCACAAGACTACCCACGGTTAGACTACGCACCACATCTCTCTATGGCAATTGATGCCTCCTCCAATGCATACCCCATCCTTTTCAAGAAGGACAGTGGGTTGTCTCCCTCAGATTCAGTTTTTATGATTTCCTGATATATAAATAAATCAATTAGATGAATTAATAATAAGCTATGATCTGTTCATAAATAAATTGTATTCATGTATCTGAAATAAAACTATAATTTTATGGAGTATCGCACCTTTAATACAATATAGATGTTAAAGAAAACTTTTATGATTGAATATAGTTAGAGAAGGCTATATCAAATTAATCTAATTAACTATTATCCATGCAATAGCCATCTAAATTACCAATCCAATCAAGAAAATTAGCTACCTCATTTTCAGAACTATCCATATCTGAAAAATCATCGAGAAAGCTCGCCTCAAAATCTGAAGATAATTGATCATAATCCTTTAGGCATTGCTCTTCAGGAGATTCATCAATGGCCTACAAGCAAAAGACAAGAGTATACAGTACAGTCAATGTAATACAAAGCCATTCAGTTTATAATATGTTTTCCATATACTTTCAACCATATCTTCAAAGTTGAGAGATCCTGGGTAGGCATCATGCCTTTCTGTGAATGATAGAACAAATTTAGAACACTTGGAGAAAAAGACAAGATTTATGGCAATCAATTGGTTTTACAAAAGATAAAAAGTTATGATTATAGTCCAAAGAGGAATGTTTCTAATGCCAATTGCCCTTTGAAAGTGACAGATAGAAGCATCTGGCACAGTTGACTTTCGGGTGCAAAGTCTGAGCCAGAAGTCACTGAAATGCTACATTACATATTTCTCTTTTCCTTTTGAGACTCAAACTCATATATAAACCAAAGCTCTGCGACATTTATAACAAAGATGCTTATGACATTATGTCACTCAACTTCAACAATAAGAGTTATAAAGGACATTTTGGCATATTTAAAGTATTCAGTTAACATAAACAGAACTTGGTGAATAGTTTTGAGTGAGGGATCAACCAACATTAAAAGGTGTTTTCATCTTCAATTGGCAAGTATTATCTTTAGTGGAAAATTAGCAATACAGCAAGTTCTAGCAGCTACATGTATGCATCTAACATGCAGGGGCTGTATTTGGGGGATCATAAGGGGACAGGACCGGCCAGGCTACTCTTTGAAGCTTTGCATATAAAAATGACAGTAATTCAGTTCTGCCCCATCTACAAAGAGAAGCAGTATTTTTGGTACCCAAAAAGCTCTCCCTCCACCCTGCTACAGACCAATATTATATTTCTGATATGACCAAAAATTAGTAGCATGACTGATTGATGCAAAAGAGCTAAAAGTCTATAAAAGAAATAAAAGGAAAATTTTGTTAACCTTAAGTCTTAATTTGGTGGGATGGAGGATAGGAATTGAGTTGACAGCAAAGACAACAAGGACTAAAATTTAGATTATGTTAGGATTCTTTACTAGATAGAAAATAGTAGTAAGATAACTATGTTATTCTAATTTTAGATATGTTATCCTAGTTGTTTAGAACTTAAAACTTATATAATTTTTATTATAATAGGATTTAAATTTATTAGGAACCCTTTCCTACTAGAATAAGGGTTCTAAGAACTTCATAAAATGTGTACTCGACCATTTAATAATAAAAGATCCAGAATTTTTTTCCACAAACTTGAATTTTCAACTAAAAGGGATGATGCTTTCTTCTAAGAATGATTCTTAGACCCTAGGCGCGATTCCTAGCTTCCTACCCTCTATTGTTTGTGTTCCTCACTAAATTCTAGCAATTCTAGCCTAAAGTTCCAGTAACCAAAACCTTAAAATCCTAGCCTAAAATTTCCAGCAAACAAACCTTAAAAATCAAGCTATATCAAACCTGAAATATCAGCATTCCAAGCAAAAATCCAAAACCTGAAACTTGATATTCTAGCAGCCTAATATTAGTCATATTTCCTAACTTTGTGAGTCTTAGCTCCTAATTAATACTTCTTCTATTTGTCCTACATCACCATTATCTAAACACAAACTTACATCAATATACAAATTTTATTTTCTCTAGTGAGATTAAGAAGCATTGTTTTATTTATGAATAAACATGTAAAAGTTTTTCTAAATGAGAGCATGAGCGGTCAAAAAGAATTTAAGTAGTGCATAAAAGTGATGCAAATCTTCATTACCCTATACGTGAGAAGAGTTTCCAAAATTGAATCTGTATTTCCTTCTCCTGAAAATTTGGGAAAATAAAGTTGTAAACAGAATATAATGAGGAAAGACCCTTGAAAAAAGAGAAATATACCATTTTCATGAATTGCTTTGGCAACCATTTCCTCCGAAAAGCCCATCCCAACAAAATGGTCAATCAATTTGGTGCCCGAAGAGCTTGCAGATGGCCTTGCCTTGAGGCACAACATGTAATATGAGCATTAGCGTTAGAAAAATTTACCTTTGACAATTATAATCAGTCTTAGACTTGGAAAACAAAAATCACCGAGTATTTTAGAAGTGTTTCAAGTATCAAATCTGCATTTTCCTCTCCTGCAGAACAGACAAGGCAGTGCTATAATTAAGTTTTCATGAACTGAAACAATAACGTGCTTGTGTAGGTTATACCATCCGATAAAGGATTGAAATCTTTTTACCAGTTTCCTGGATTGCTTCCATCGTCATCTTTTCAGAAAATCCCATTCCCACAAAATGATCAACTAACTTGGTGCCAGATGATCCTGCTGATGAGCTTGCCTAGAAAAGGGACAGGTAATCAACCATACCATGAATGCCTAGGCAAGTTTCACACAGTACTTCTGTGTGACCCAAATATATATGATACTAATGTGCAGAACAATGTTGACCAAATAAAATATTAAACAAGACAATAGACTACAACTATCAAGATAAAATCTTGCAGTTAAACAGAATAAGAGAAACAAGAATGAACATATGCATGATCATGCGTTCACCGCTAATAAATAAAGGTAAAGGAGCGTTATGATAAGAAAAATGATAAGCAGTAGCATGCATCATAATGCAGACACCAGAAATAAGGTAGAAGGTATCTGACAATAAAGTGGCACACCTATTAACTTATAAGCCTTCCATAAGTGCACCACAGTTATGCAACATAGGAGACACGTTTTTGGAACAGATGAATGCAATAATGAGATTTCGACAAGATAGCAAGGCATGTAACTGGATGAAGCTATTATGACAAGAAAGTATTGGAATAATAAAATAAAAGAACTGGCAGAGAAATTTTGGGACTATGAACAATCATTCACCTCCGCTGAGCTTGCTCTAGCTTCTCCATTAGGAAGTGTTAAACTTGAAGAAGAGGAATCAGCACAACTCTCGTCTTCGCTATTCCAATCAAAAGTGTCATCTTCTCCATCGAAAGAATCCACACCCTGTGGAAATTCACATATAAGTACATGCATGCAAGGGCAAATTAAATGCATTAGAATAAACAGCAACATATGTATTTACAACGATGAATACTTCAGCTTCTCTTCATTGTTCAGAAACACAGTCAACTACAAGACTATGCAAGGACGGCAGAATTACAAGATTAGAAAAAAGTTGCAAAGGATTAATTTAAAACAAAATTCAGGAAAAGAAAAGTACCATTTACTTTGTAGGCTGTTGTTGACAAGTCTTCCAAGCTGCTAAGAAATAAATTAGATAAGACCAATAAATACAAACCAAAAGCAAAACCCAAAAGAATAAACAAAAATGAAAGTAGGACAATACACCTTACAATTTGTAATGGAGGTAGTTATCTGAGGATATGTCATGAAAAAGGCATTTGAAAATAATGTATAAGGTGTAAGTTTAAGTTGAAACTTCTACTTGGGGGAAAAGATGGACATCCGCTAAAAGAAACTTCATATTGTACAGCGTAATAATATACTAACACAACGAAAGTACTGTTTTTAAAATCCCTACTCATGAATGATGGAGGTGGTTTGAATTCCTTATTATGAACGAATCATCATTTTGATAAATTTCTCAAGCCTTCCAAGTCTTTTATCAGCATTGTCACTTCTAACATGCATTTTCCACGTAAACCATTTGAAAACATATAGAAGTTACTCAAGGACTCAAACCACTCAATTAAGAATATAAAACATGTTTAGGAACTAAAAGTGTTAACAACCAAAACAACTGAAGGCCAATAATACATTATTAAAAGATCTTATTACATTTCTAACATCTCTTGTTAACATTCAAGTGCATAAAAATAATTGAATGTGGCATAGGCACAGCATGTTTGGCACCAAGGGTCCAAGGCCAGAGCCAAACAGGGGCCATGGGGGCTTAAAGCCCATTTGTTGCATTTTTGTGCTGTTTTTTACATAATGTGCTGCCCCTCCAGCTCCCTGCATAATATGGTTTTCACCCCAGTGAACCTAATTTCTTGCTCCTCCCCTTGTTGGGACACTTCATGCACCAAAATTATCGTGTCCATATCTATTACCGTTCCTTGTCGTACAGTTGTCAAAATTTCATACCATTTGTCAACTTATATCCATTCATCTATATTGCCGATGCAACATAGGCATTTGTCTGCAAAGTTCACATGTGCACTAGGCAGTAAACTTATGTAGCCTGCTAGAGACTCAAAAGGGGATGCTTGGTTAGTTGGTATGAAAAGAAAGGAATAAATAAGGAATGAAAAAAGATGGTTGGTAATATATTATGATTGGATGAACAGTATTTTTATATCCCCTTTTGAGGCAATACTCCATACCCCCAATATAGTGAAGAATGGAAGGAAATGGAAGTCATATCCATTTCCATTCCTCACTATATTCATTATAATTCCTATTACCATTCTCCCAAGTGAGCCAAGCACATTCGATCAAATGCCGTTATGTGTCAAAAGAAACCCAAATTTTTACCCAAGCATGTTCATCCTTTGCATTTGAGACATCACACCCAAAACGCATCAAGGCATCCAAAACAACACAACAGGAGACAGATGCATAAAAGTCTAATCCCTACTCCCAAATCAGAAAAACATCCCAAACATGGATTTTTGAGAAGAAAGTTTCCTTACACTCATCTTCCTTTTATCGGAACTAAAGGGACAACTTTTCGTTAATTGTGGATTTGCTGAAAAAGAAACCTTTTTTTTCTAATAGAATTCCATTTCAGAAATGAGGAAATAAAGGGAAATTTTCCAAACAACTGGGCAAACAAAATTCCAATTCTTCATCAAATTGTATTCATGTACTGTAACACTTATAGAAGAAACAAAATTTCTTGCTGAGCATTGAGCTTAGAAAATCAGAAGTGGAACTACAAACTCTCCAGTCATCACGAGTTATTTCAATTAACCCACTAAGAAAAAAGGATAAAAACAAACCAAAAAACAAAAGAGTACAGTATTTAACCCAAAAAATTAAAAAAAAACAAAATAAAAATGAGACAATAGCAAATAGAACATGAATTACCTTCAAACCAAACCCTGGAAAACAATGCAGTTACTTGTCCCTGAAAAGGATTCAAAGAATAAAGAGAAAAACCCTTTAACTTCAAGTAGCTGATTAGGGACACCGAGATAAAGGAAAATAAAAGTTCAGAATTCATCGACCATGCAGAGGAAAAGGAGCACTTACTTGAAGAGAGAGAGAGAGACAGCGCGCTAGTTAATGACGGAATCAAACGGGTGTCAAATCCTCTGTCCCAAATACTTTGTCAGCTCCCCTTTTATTTAAAATAACGTCGTTTTATATATAATTAACTTGCTCTAAACTTTTTTTATTTAAAACAATGTCATTTTATATATAATTAAAATTTGCTTAAAATTATCCGCAATGGTTGTGGTAGAGCAGCTGGGGCTCTTCCACCCTTAACTAAGATCTTGAGTTCGAGTCTTGAGAATAGAGTTGCTTTTAAACTCGTAAGGGAGAACTTTGCCGCTCAAATAGGTCCTACCCGATTTGAATCCGAACTAATCGGTTGCTCCTGTGACACTGAATACTGAATACTGATGGTTTAACCAAAAAAATTTTACTTAAAATTACATCATTTTATATATATAAATAAAAGAATATGTTATTTTGAAACAAAAATAAAATTAAAACAATCTAATTAAAAAGGCCCAATCATAATAACGGGGTTAGAAAATATAAAATAACATTTTATTTTAAATTTAAATTAACTAATTTCAAGCGTGCTTAAAACTTAATTTTTCTAAATAAACAATATTATTTTAATTAAAAATTAAATTTTAAATTTTAAATATTTATATAACCTACAAATTAAAAATAATTAAATTTAAGTTTATAGCTAACCTATTATCATCCTCGGTCACTCAAAATGGCTGTCGTTTTCTGCTTGTAACTTTCTTTTTCTATCCCTCCAAGTCGCAGTGCACGTAAAAATATATTCTTCCTACTTTTTTCAAATTTTGAAACCAGTAAAAATTATTGGATAACAGTTTCTTACATATGTTTGAATTGTGGTTAATTAAAAAATATATATTAATAAAATTAAATATTGATTATATGCATTTACATATCAATATTATTTAATAACAATATTAATTTAAAGAGAATACAAATCAATGTTTTTACTTGCCTAAAAGTGTAGATTTAGGTCAATTTTCTGTCTCGTCTAATCGCCTTCGTACCATATTCGTTTCTCTCTTGTTCTTTTTTCCTTTGATCTCCTAAACCAAATCGATGTGTGAAAAATGCCTTTGCCAACTCTGCTGTCCTCGTAGAGAATATCAACTAGTTCAGCCTCTTTCTTTTTCTTTTTCTTTTTTTTTTTTGGGTAAGAATGCTATGTTACTCTTCAAGCTTCCTTTGAAGAGGAGCATCTTTCTCTACTCTCAATAGTTTCTAACGTACGGCAACATGTTTCTAATTCTCATCAATCTTCACCTTCATCTTCTCAGCCATCCATTTTTTAAGAATCACCCCCTTATCCTCTCCTACAGTAACATTCTCTCAAGCTTTTGGTCCTTATCCTCCAAAACTACAAATGCCATTTGTAATGGTTCTAACCCTCTTTACTGTTTGCTCCAAGTGGAACAGTAAATTTAATACTACTGGATTCTTAGGAAGTAGTAATTGGAGATTATTGCATTTTATATACAAGGTGGTACTTTAAATTGGTTCAAATTGATGCACAATTCTCATTGTCTGAATACTAAGATTCGATTTGGACTAATATTTTAAAAATCGAACCAATGATTAAATCAAAAAACAACTGATTCAAAGGTCAATAGTTCAACCGAAATTCAACCGTGATCGAATTAATAAATATATAAATTTTTATTATATATATTATATATGTAAGATAATTTTTAAACATACTATTTATTTATTTATCTAATTGTAAACTTAACTTAAACCTTCAAACTTCAAAACATACAAGTATTTTTTAAATTCACCAACACAACACAAAATAAAATAACAAAGCTCATAGTCATATTTCATCAAAAAGATTAAAAAAAAGATCACTAATCATAATATTCATTCAAGTTGAAATTATCAAAATCAAATGCTCCTTTATCATTGTCAATATGAACATCTTCAACAGGTTTCAAATTTGGTTGTTTGGCAATTTCTTCATCACCTAATTTCATAATAAACAATATTAGACAAAATTACACTTGGAAATAATATATCCAATCTTTAATACTATATGACAAAGTAAATTAATAATAACCTTCATGTTGTTATGGTTTTTCATCAATTATTAGAATTACATTTTCCTGATAAATAGTATTTTCAAGATCTTCCTCACCAAGTTCTGGGGATCCATCGTTTTCAATGATCCAAAAATCAAGTTTGTCTATAGATTCATAATCAATAGGATCATATTTCAT